>UELX01002045.1:0-35366 GCA_900480035.1 Eupelmus urozonus
TAGTAAAACATATAATCTTCAGAAAAAAATTTTTCCTACCTGGTCTAATAAAAGTTAACCACGTAATTTTTGGTTTCGTATAATATTCTGTGTGGATTCCTACCCCACCCTTTCACTTTGCCGTTGTAATTTAATATATTTCGTATTGTTTTTTTAATTTTTATGGTAACATAATACAAATAACTTTGATTTTAGTTGCAAAAAATATATTTGTTGAATACATTTATGAAGCTAATTTTTTATTAATTAGAGTAGTGATAAGCGATAGAAACATTGAATTTTCGTAAATCGCTTAAAATTATATAGTTATTATCGAGAACGATCATGAAAATCATTATTATATTATAGGCGTAACTCCGTTGAATACAAAACATCGAATATTTAATTAAATTATATCACGAATTAATATTTAATCTAGTCACTGTGAAGCGTCAATAATAACGCACTCTACAAATAATTACAGAATTAATCTTTCCATGTAATAACAACAAAACTCAGAATTTTCATAATTAATTGACCTATATCTCAATATAAACGCAATTAAATACTATCAAGCTCAAAGCACAATAGCAAGCTCGTCCCTCATACGCAAATCCAAGCGGTCCTTATTAGAAAGCACATCCCAGTCCACGAAGCAAACTGCGCGAGCCCCAGCCCTTAATCCCCAAAAAATCCCAATCCCTCAAGTCAACCAATAGACTCGCAGATTGGGTCGGAAAAAAGAAAAGAAAAAAAAATCCTCATTTCCCGGGCTGCATGGAAGCTCGCATGCTCTCCCGTCCTCCGCCGGTCCTCTCGTCCTAAGCCGTTAATACTCCGTTAACGAGGGAGTATCCGCGTCCGCCTCCGCTATGCGAAACACGGCTATACTATAACGCGACACAACGACGATCCCCTCGACCCTCTTCCTCCTCCCCCGCGCGCTCCAGCTCCTCCTACTTCTCGGAAGGGCAGCAGCCGAGAGAAATGATAGATGAGCTCTGCCGGCGAAACTATGCCAAGCTGCGCGTAGCCTTTTTGCTGAAATAATCTCGCGAGGGAATTTTAGCGGTTGCGCTTTTGCTTAAAACGTGATAATGGGACGGCTGGCTCTCTCTCTTGCTCTTGCATGATTAATATATCATCTACGTGCTGGCGGCTTTATCGGTCTGTGTGCGCGCGTGTATATCTCTGCACGTGGGGGGCGCGTGTGCGCGCGCGAGAGGAAAAGGTGAGCCTTCATTTATGCATGCGGTTTAAAATCTGAGTAATAACGGCGCGAGCGAGCGCGGCCCGAGCTCGTTTGTCACTGGCTGCACCACCCCCAAGTTTAGCGCGCGATGTTGGGCTTGTTTCTTGGAAAGAGGGCTGAGCGCCGGCGCGTGGAAGGCGAGATAAGCTCCGGGATTTTCAAGTATTATGCGCCGCCGCCCGCACCGCCTTTTTAATATTTTATTATGGAAAGTTGCGGCTTCTTTCGTTAGCCTGACCCCGAGGCTTCTGGACCAGCATGGCTTGGAGCTGGGAATTATTGGCGGGGATGTCGTTTGATGGATTTTATGCAAAAGTTTGATTTTTTTATGAGCTGTTTGTAGCTTTGATACGTTATTTATTTTTATTTTGGTTCTGTTAAATTTTTTTTTTTCATCAGGGTAAGTAATTTATAATTGAATTTCATAAGCTATGCAAGTCGCAAAAAATTTTGATTAAATTACAGTTTGTTCTTTAATAGAGTTAAAAGAAAATGAAATTCTGATTAAATTAACCCACTTTATTAACTTTATTTTTATTTTCAAATTTCAATAATGAAAAAATTGTTTCACTTTTCTTTTTTTGTAAAATCGGTCTATACCTTGACTTGTTTGCAAACAAATGACAATCAGAGCTTTGTTGAGGTATTTGTTAAGATTAGCTAATCCAATAGTCCAATTATTTTGGAACAGTTACACTTTAGTTTTGTATCAATTTAATAAAATTTAGTTTAGTTTCATTGAAATAGATTTTTACAATAAAAATGGGCCAAAATGTGATTTGACTCGAATGTGGAAAGCGTTAATAATCGATGCGTAAAGATTTTTGTATAAATGGAATTTGTCCGACCTATAAAGATTAAAGTTTATTGTTTTTTCATTAAAAAATGTGCTGTCTAAGTTAATTAAAAATGCTTTATTTAAAGTTTATTTTCGTGCTTATTATTAATTAACATTAACAATTTCCCAACACTATTGGGGAAGTTGCCACTTTCACATTATAAGTTTTAATTGCTGCTGTTAATTATCAATTGAATTCACATCAAAGGGTCGATATATATTCGAAAGATTATTAAATCCTTCACATGTTTAACTACATTTTCGTGTTTATTGTATATTAAACTTTATTCGTAAATGTGTGGCGTCATTTCCATACTATTTGAAAAGTTGTTCCTTTCACGTGGTAAGTTATAATTGCTGTAATTATCAATTTAACTCGTGTCAAAGGGTTGTTGTGTATTCAATTGATTATTGAATCTATTAAATATGTAAGTTTAAGATCAGCTTCATTTTCAATCTAGATATATTATTCAATTTCACAAGAAGACTACATGATTTCCAGAATACGGACATTAGTCGTCCAACGTACTAGACATCATTATTCAATTAAGCAAGTTGTGCCAATACCTATACAAGAGTACGAGTTGTAGCCGAACAAACTATAATATAACAGATATTGATTCTCGCTGTTTCCTGAATGTACATTTTCTAAATCTGAGATCCTCTCCTTCAAAGTGAGTAAAATCTATTGATTTATCGAGTCAGTTATAAATATTATGAGAAAATATTAATGAGCAACCTCAAAATTTTGCAAAAGCGAGCGTTAAATATTTAGCAAGGAAGTGAACACTACTAAAGAATCCCGTTAAAATTTTAAATAAATTTAAGTTGATTTATTCTCACCTAGCAGTCATATTAAAAATCAAATTTAGTCAAACTAAAATCGAATAACAAGAATTAAACAGCCTCAGCATCAATGATTACTAATCTCTACCCTTCCCCCCTAGTCAAGTTTGCAGCCGTGCTCTAAACAAACGCGGACCCTTTGGGGAAATATTGAGATTGGCGAGCATTAAGAAGCCGCCACCGCCGAGTGTACAGAGGCGCACCGCCTCGCAAGATTTCAAATGTTTGAGGATTTACGCGCTGCGCGAAGCGCGAGTCTTGGCGCACAGCAGGGCCAGGTTTGAGCTATACCTAAATCCTCTCTCGCTTCTAGCCGTCGTTGATGTTTTCCATGGGCGTTATAGCTGCCCTTTATGTATCCGGCGTCGATTAAGCGCCCTGACGATTATTTAGGGGGATTTAATGTATCCGCGAGGTAAGCGCGAGAGCCCGGCCCTTTAAGAATTTAAGAGGATTACCGGCTGCGCGTAAGGGTTGGACAAAAAAATGATGGTAATGATTACGAGCGGCACCGACAGGGGAAAGCTCTTTTCTTCGTGACTGGTTGATAATAGGATTTGGAATGCGTGACTATTTGTATTGATTAAGTATTAACTTTTGGGCGAAAAGCTTTTTTTAGTGGAACTGCGTTGCGGAGAATTTTGAAGTGGGGCCGAGAGGTTTGGGGATTTTTTGAATTTTAGGATGATGGTAATGTTTGTGAGGAACTGAAAGAAAAATTAAGGTATTTTTTTGGAAATTTAGTTACGCTTTTGGTTATATTTGAACAATACTCTTCTTTTAGCAGAAACTTTTGTTATCAGCATTATCAAAAATTTGTAGATAGTCAGCTTTGAAACACACTGTATTATGATTAATATATAAATTTATAAAAAGATTAGGTTGATTATATTATTGTTCTATTATTTGAAATGACTACTTTTAATGTTAAAAAATAACAAGCGAGAAAACTGCTTTTTTACACGTTAGATTTGGTTTGAATAATTATTAAGATGTTTATTTTTGCCCTATGATTTTTAGACGCATTAATGCAAACATTAAAACCTTCACTCGAAAATGACAGTAAGACGAGATAAGTTACATCAATAGAATGATCGTTCGAAGTTGAGTTTTCATCTTTCTCTTCTTTTTTTCTCTCAAAATTAAACTGTTTCGCATTTTAGGGCTTTAAAGGCAAAGTTCTCATGAAGAGAAAAATCAATTCTTATGCGGGATTTTGCTCGTAAAAAATTTCAGAAGGTACGATTTCCTTTCATAAAGTAGGTTAAATGCATCCTCTTAAAGTATAAATCGATGAAAACGTTCATCCCTCTTTAGATTATTCAATGAAGCTAGAGTCGGCATGAAATTTCCATGCATTTCTTTAGGACACACTTCATCAGTGGTATTTTCAGACTAATATTAATAATAATTCTGACCTATTATTTTATAATAAGTTCTAATCTAAAACTTTAGAATTATTAGAAATTGATATTGAATTTCAATATTAACAAATCAACCGAATATTTCCTTGAAAAACTTTCAAGAGTATATATTCTATAAATTTCAGGCATATAATTAGCTGGCAAAAGTTCACAGTACTCAAAAGACAGTTGAACTAGAACGTCTCGTCAAAATTTTGAAAGTCTTATTTACAAACTCCGTAACAATGCAATAAACCTTCACCAACCGCGCCAAATCGCGGGAAGCCCATAAAAAACTCATCACCATCATGATCTATCTGGCGTCGTACCCAAGACTCGGCCGAAAATCCCTCAAAATTCGCTGTTACCACGTATTTCAGCTGCGATTAAGCCCACCCTAACCTCTTCGGAAAAAAAGAACCGTTCAACAACAAAGTAAAAACACTCCATTTACAAAAAAAAAAACAAGTCCACAATGAGTTGCGGAATACCTTGCCCGGGCGCCTGCTGCGAGAAGTCAATGTCTTCTGTAACATCGAGCGGGTCTTCATCCGGAGGAGATAGGGACGCTTGCTGCTGCTGCCGCTATGACCCGTTCGAGGACGACTCGACGGAGTCGCACATCAAGGACTTGGCTTTCGCTTTGAGGAAGCTCTCGGTTATGAAGTGCCAGATGAAGAAGTGGCGGCTGGAGCGGCTGCAGCTCGAGAGCGAAAACAGGTCGCTCAGGCTCGAGCTCAAGAATTGCGGTAAGGTGTTTTAGGTTATACAGGACTGTCAGGACTGCTGGATGTGTGTAAGGCTGGATTAGTTTAATGATTTTGGTTCGATGCGTTTTTAAAATTTCAGTGTTGCTTGGTAAATTGCTAGGGATTTGAAAAAATATAAATTAAATAGCATAATTAAAATTTGTTAAATTTCAGCTTTTTATATGTCGAGAAAGATTCAAAATTTCTCTTCTTTTTGCTGAGAAAATAGAAGTTGTCGTTAGTGACGGCCATTGACTTTTTACGTCTTTGTATTTTAATAAGCATAATTTTCTGTAATAACGATTGTTATATTGCTTTGATGACGAGATATAAAGGCACATTTGAACTGATTTCCAGTCATTTTCAATAACTTCTTATTTTTGGTACTTGTAATATCAATCGATATGCTAATACACAGATAGCGTGCCTTCGTCCGATTATAATATAAACAGGAAATAATCTATTAGGGATTCCGGTTATCCGAAAATCCATTACTTCAATTTCGCTTATACACTCGTAAAATTTTATTCGATTAAACGCGCACAAGAAATATTCAGCTGACATACGTTCTATTCATTAGAGAAATCCGCAATATATAATTAAAATCTGCCAAATAGTTAAAATGTGTTCCTGCCAATGATATGTATCCAAAATATATAAGTACTTCACGTATAGAATATACGAAGTATACTTTGAAATTTATTTTATCATGAAACTTAAATTTTATTATACATTTTTTAAAATAATTCATATCGGAAAGATATTCAGGATTTTTAAATAACTCGTTAAATTTTATTGATCTTCATTCATTTATTGCTGACCCACTAAAGTTTAAATTTGCATCAATTGTGTAATGGAGATTGAATTCCAATGTAACATTGTTTCAAGTTACTAAAGCAGATTAGAGTTACGTATATTTAAAATACAAGATACATTTTTTTCTCTGAAGGTTAATAAATTGGAAATTTTGATAAAATAATAAAATACCAGTATTTTAAAATTTATACAGGAATTTTGTTAATAATTCATTGATACACGTAGCAAATGAGTTTACTAATAAACTAAATTAATTATTAAATTTTACAAAATAATAACACATTCTATAATCCGACGAATCCATCATTATCGAGATTCGTCTTAGCACATCTCGACTCATTCTACTTGATCGATCCGTACTCCGAACCGATACATTTGAGGCTTGGTTTCACCCGTAACACGAATCTAAGTACTTGAGTAACATAATCTTCTGTTTAGGAAGCCATCTGCTTTTGTATCTTTTTAAGACAATTCATCCAAAAAAAAAGAAAAAAAAAATAATTTCCTTTCCGGCAAACTGCCTTAGCGCTCCTAATTTTATCTCATCCTGTCGATCCCAAATCCAATCACTTATTCATTTACCAGGTCACACGTACAACCTCATCAATATCTGCTAACATGCCAATATCGCTCACATCCTGTCCTGCAATTTTAAAGCCCCATTTCCTTTTCCGGCCTGCGCAGGCGTGGAGCCAGACACGGCGATGAAGCCGGACCCTCTGCTAGTTCACCTGCGAGCCGAAAACGCGCGGCTGCGCGGCCGTAAAGCCGACCTCGAGGATGAAATCAGGGACCTCCAGGATGCATTGGACGAGCGCGATCGATGCGATACTAATACCTGCGACGCCGTCGCCTACGTGCGGGAGAAGATTCTGGATACCAGGCGCCGCTGTCTCTTGGAGAAGCGACAGTAATGGCTTTTTATCGTTGCGCTGTTGTTGGATTTGCGTTTTCTGCTTTTGCTTGAGAGCGAGAATTTTTTCGGGGGTTCGGGCAGGGAAGGGTTTTATTTATTGGAGATGAATAATGTAATAAGGCGGCGCTGAACTTTCTGGGTGCGCGGGCTTGATAAAAAAGAAACTATGATGCGGGAAATATTTGGTAGCGGAATTTTAAAAACGCCGGCTTAATCGTATTCTATATTTTATGCCAAATGTCTCCGGCGTCCTACTTGAAAAAAAAATTTGGTATTCAAACGAGAGGTGAGTTTAAGAAGGATGCAAATGAAAATCATGAAATTGCAAAAAATCTTGGTACAGTATGCGCCGGCCCGATCGGACCTTAAATTTATCTATTTTTGTAATATTAACCGCGGCATAATTTAAAATGTATCCGTCCCCTAAATTCAATTTTTCCCGCTCGACTTTTCAAAGTATATTAAAAAAACTTGCTGGGAAGGATGAATTAAGGAATTTTCAAATTTATCGCCCCATGCAAATTAAACTTATTTGACTTTCAAAAAAAGCCATTCAAAATCTAATTCCCGACAAAGTTAATGCTTTCAAATTCATCTAAGCCAGTATAATAAAAATGCATTCATGACACTTAGAGCCACCAATCGCGCGAAAAGACAATTCACCTCTCAAAACCCAATAAAGCGACAAAGCGTTAAAACAAACATTTCGACGGCTTTACGGAAACAACCGGTCTTATCGATAAAAAAAAAAACCCCCACCAGGCTACGGGAGACAATAGCCAATCTCCAGATCAGGCTGGACGAGGCGAAAGAGGACGGCTCGTGCGAGGCGCTGAACCGGCTGCGCGCCAAGCTGCGCGAGCTGATGAAGGAGGGCAAAAAGGGCGAGGATCATCAGCCCGAGATAGCCGTCGTGAGGAAATCAATAGAGACGATGGTCGAGCTCTCCAAGGGCTGCGACGAGCTCAAGCGGGACAACGAGCGGCTCCTCGCCGAGATCGAGGCGCTCAAGTGAGGGATAATAATAAGCGCTAAGCGCTCGATTAGAGAGCAAAATTATTGCTTTTTTTTCGTTTTTTTTTTTTTTTAAAGGAAACAGATAAAGGACGAGGAGAAATTCGTGAGGCAGCAGGACCTGGAGGTGGCCTCGGCGGTCGACATAAGCGACCTGATGAAGCGCGTGAACGCCTGCGAGGCGCTGGTAAGCCAGCTCCGGGCCCAGCTCGCCGAGAAGGACGATATCATCAACGATCTGCAGAAAAAATTGTTCAGCGAGAAGCGGAACTCGACCAAGCTCGAGCATGACCTGGATCAGATAACCGTCAGTCAGAGAGCGCTCATGGCTGAGATCGAGGCGATGAAGGCCGAGCTTAAGGAGAAGGACGCCAAGGTATTTAAACTTGATTTTCCGGCTGCTTTTCAATCGGGTCGTTTTTTTGCAGCTATCGATGCGGCTGATCGATCGCGGCCGGCTTCGCTAGGAGATGATGGTTTATAAAAATTTTTTGATATTTCTTCCTTTTGTTTGGGTATGCTTTGTCTTTTTGTTTTATGCGCACGCAGAATTGTTGCATGGATTGTCAGAATTCTTCGTTTGCAGCAAGCGCAGCTTTTTCGAATTTCGATCGTTTGTTATTTTAGCTGAATTTTTTAATCATTCGATAGCTGCACTTCTTTATATAAAAAGAAATGAAAATATATTTCAGAATTTTTAAAATAACATTGAAAATAAATTTTCTAAAATTGCTAAAAGTATTATCAATGATTAATCAAAAATTTTTATAAATATTCTCGTAACGCACAGTTCGAAAATATATTTTATCCAAAAAGTTAATAACTTTTTAAAACAAAACTTTCGATATTCCTTATTAGATACATTTTCGATTATCCTCTATAAAAATTCCATACATAGTATCTCAGCCACTCGATACATATCCTGTACAGGTAACTCAGCTAATCCGCGAGCTGCGAAAATCTACATCAATGGCACTGAGCGTGGGCGAGCTGGAGAACCAGCTGGACCGCATGCGGCCGGAGATGCAGGAGCTGGAATCGCATCGCGATCAGCTGATGGAAGACCTCAGCAGTACGCGCAAGGAGCTATCTAATAGGAACAATGAGATCATTCGAATATTGGAGGAGCGCAAGAAAAAGGAAGAAGAGTGCAGAGAGGAGCTGAAGAAAGCGCTCGAGGAGAAAGATGCGTGTGCTCTTGAGAATGAAAGGTTGAAGAAAATGCTAGAGGAGTTGGAGAACCAGCTGAAGGTATGGCGCTATGTCTGATAGAGAGATTTTTGTTGATAAAGAAAATTTAATTTATTTTTTTTTATTGTAAGTATACTAAGAAAAATTTCGTTTACAGCTTTTAGAATTGCTACCAAAAGAAATTCTAATAATTATTATATTAGAATTTCTTTAATTCTAATAATTATTATATATAATTCTAATAATAGAAATTAAAATTCTATTAAAAATTTTTAATTAATCTGAATTTGCGTATATACTTATCAATTTCAACTTATTTTAATTTATTAATAGATTGCAAATTCTAATAATTTTTTGATTATTAGTGTCCAGAATTATATTTCAGTGCATCAAGTGGTAAAAATTAATTGTTTAATTGAATTAATTAAAAGAAGAATTTTAGTTTAAAATATTTAATGTATTTGTTACTTAATGTTTCAAGGAATTAGGTTAATCAAGTAAGGAGCACTTTTATGTTATTATAAAATTAGTAGCACTTTTATGTTATTATAAAATAATTATTTATAAGAGATCGATTTAAGTTATTGTTAGTTTATTAGTGAATACCTATAAATAAACTACGAAGTAGGTCATATCGCGGAAACTTCGTAAATATCAATAGAATCATGTATTTTTGTCTATATAATAATTTTAACTAGTAAGTCAGAATATATCGTCGGACAAAAATAATCAAAAGCGAAAGCCACTTTACCAAAGTCACTTATATCTCAACTCTCTCGCGTTTCACTCTATCCAGGGCCTAGCTGATATAGACGCCTTAAGGGCTGAAGTAGACAGACTCATGGCGGAGAACGCACAGCTGATAGCGCAACTAGCCAAAGCGAAAGATGATCTGTCCAAGCAGCAGAACGAGTCTGGCGATTTAAAGAAAGAAAACGAGGACCTCCTGAAGCGGCTGAAGGACCTGGAGAACCAGCTGGAGAAGATGAGGAATGAGCGGGACGCGCTGAAGGCGGACCTAGACAAGCAGAAGGACGACTCTGGCGGTCTGAAGAAAGAAAACGAGGATCTTCTGAAACGGCTGAAGGATCTGGAGAACCAGCTGGAGAAGATGAAGAACGAGCGGGATGCGTTGAAGGCAAACGAGGACAAAAGCAAGTCGAGCTTGCAGGCGGCGCAAGATGAGCTGGCCAAGCTGAGGGATGAGAACGCCGCGCTGAAGAAAAAGATCGACGATCTGAACAAGGAGCTGGCTGCGCTGAAGGAGGCGCTGGAAAAAGCAAGGGGGGCTCTGCAGGCGTGCAAGGACGGCGAGGAGGCGAGGAGGAAGGAACTGGAGGCCGCGAAGGCGGAGCTCGTTAATTTGAGGTGAGAGTTTTCGAATGCTTTTAACAATTGGAGGCTATATCGTTATCCGTTTGGTGGAAGACTAGATTATGACTAATTTTACCCCTAGAAACCGACGTGTCGGATTTTAGTAAAAGAAAAGGACGGGCCGAAATAAAGAAAAATTTATTAGATTTCAAGTTGGCATCACTGCTCAATATATTCAAAACTTAATTTGAATAATTAATTATTTTTCCATTCATTAACAAAAATAGGTTAAATTATTAATTACGAGAGATAACTAGATAATAAGTAATAAGTTTATAAAATAAGTTTCTCTGCCTGATCGTTTAGTTTTACGTAATCTAATATCAATTACGGATTTTGTTGTGCTAAAATTATTCTAAAATTAAAACTGTATTAAAACATAAACAACGAACACGCAAAAGCTGGTAGACAGGTCTATGACCGTACCGCCGCAGTCAGCTGAGAGAGATAGTGCTGTATAAACCTAATGCTCTGGGCAAAGGCAGATAATTGCTGGTGGTCTATTCAGAACGGAGTTACAAAACAGTTTGTTTACATTATAGAGAGTAGATTTGAAAAAAATTAATTTCTAAACCGTAACATATTTATTTAAAAAATTAATAAAAGTTAAAATAAAATTTTGTATGCAATTTAAGTCAATTTGAAAGCGCCTTGGCCTTCCTTATATGCATTTTTCGAATTCATTCACTATGATTGTATAATAATGATGTTATAAACAAAAGGCTTTTAAGATGGAATAGTCAATTGAACGCTTTATTCATCAACAACACTTATTAAAATATTTAATGATTTTCAAAAATTGTAAGCAGTATTGCCAATTTTGAAATGGAAAGAAAATTACTTTATTTCAACGAGTCCTTTTTAAAAACTGAAATCCGCTGTATTCGGTTCTTGGAATAAAATTCGATATATGTATCCCGATTCAGCAAACATTTTGAGCTTTCGAGAATTTATTATTCATTACATTTTGATAATTCATGCCGCTTTTGTTGTTTCAAAAGAATTAATTAAAATGAAACAGAACCGTAATAACTAAATTAATTGAATACATTATATTGCTGTTGCAACTTAAAATTAAAATAAGAATCCGGCGGGAAAAGGTCCAGAAACAACTGCGTCTTGATTAAATAATTAACAGATGTACTTTTGAAGATATACAAAGTATACGCTTGTCAACATGACCGTGCGAAAGTAATCTGTTTTTGAGAGGTTCAGAGCTTCTATTTCTAAATGTTAACAGCTGAGCTGAGCTAAGCACATTCGGCCGATATTATACGCACGAAAAGTATGTAGTGTCTGTGTCCGAGTATGAAATTCGCACTGCAGCGAGTACGTGTATTTACGCTTTAAGTAATGAAGCGTGCGGGTGTATTAACAAGATGGCTTTAGCCTATTACAAATTTAATTTATATTTAAGGATATTTCTGTCGTCGAGCGCGCGAAAAGTAGCAGTTTAAACATATTAAATTTCACAATTGATACAAAGTTTGAATAAATCCAACGCTAGTCTTCATGTTATTTGAAATACATCACTGTCAACTTCAAAAAATCTTTCGACTTACCGTACCAAACTAAAGCAATGACCCAAGTCAAAAACAGCTCTGAGAAATAACACCAAATTCAGGCAACAGAACGAGAAGCTGCACGCGGCGGGCGACGCCAAGTCCGACCTGGAGGGCAAAGTCAACGCTCTCACCGACGCCAACTCCAAGCTGAACGCCGAGCTGGAAAAGCTGAAAGCTCGGCTGGCCGAGCTTGAGAAGGAGATAGCCGAGCTGACCGCGGAGAAGGCCGGCCTGACGAACGCGCTGGGCCGAACGCGCGAGGAAAACGAGAGGCTGGCCAAGGAGTTGGAAGCTTGCAAAAAGCACGCCGAGGAGCTTGAAGCTCAGCTGGCCGCGGCGCTGGCCGATAAAGACAGGCTGGAGCGCGAGGTGGGCGACCTCAAGTGGCAGCTGGACAAGGTTAAGAAGGACCTGAAGGCCGAGCAGGAGGCGAGGGCGGATTTGGAGAAGCAGCTGAAGACTATGAAGGCTGAGAACGACAAGTGAGTTGAGCTTTATTGATTTTTTAAATGCTGGCGGTTTTGCAAGGGTGAATATTATACATGAGGTAGGGTTTGTTTTTTTTTATTATGTATTGATTTTTTGGGATTCTAAGATGGGATATTAAAAAAGGGTGCTCGCGCGTGGGTTAGAAATTTAAACCTGTTATAACAAATAGCTTTTTTAAAATTTTAGTATTAATTATTGGAAACAAAATTCGTTTCTTTATATTTTAAATCATATGTGAGTTAATTAAAAATACTATATACTTTTTAATTTAAACTTTGAATAGAGTAGAGTAGATTTTAAATTGGTTAATTTTTAATGTATTACATTTTATAGAATTGTACCGCTTTTCAAGCATATTTTGTAAAAATAATACAAAATTTTATAAAACATTTTAGCATTAATGCTATTATTAAATGTTTTTATTAATATAATACTTTTATCCTGAAAAATAAATCATAATTCTCATTTTAAATTATTTTCAAAATAATCAAAATGTATAAATCTTCTCGTGTTATTGATTTTAAAAATATTCTACTGTTTATATATATTATATTTGTTGTATCAATTTTGTAACATTATCCCGTATTTCTGAAAAGTAATAATAAATAATAATATTGTTTTAAGCTCAATAAACTTGCTTAAAAATAATTTAAAACGAAACCAAAATATTTTATTATTTAAATTTTGTACCGCTCATAAATTCAATCATATATTGTATGAAAACTTCCAAGTTATAAAATAGGCAAAAAAGCAAAACTTTTTAAATAATCTAGTAATTTAATTTGTTCTTTAATATTTTTGTTATATTTGTAGAGTTAGTAATAAAAATAACATAAAAATAAAATAAAAATAGAGAATGACAAGTTGTACAAAAAAAAAGTAAACGTACCAAAAGGAATTGTAATTTTTTCCGCGTAAGACAAAAAAAAAAAAAAAAATTCCCATCCGTAGCTCTACCTAAAGCATACTAATGCAACTTGTTACATTATTCAGAGCCGAAAAGCATTTATTAGCAAAAACGTATTTGATCTCTGTAAGTATTTACTTACGCAAATTTCCTTCAAGCCCCGTATAACTTAAAGGCGCTAATTACTATTCCAACACACCCTAAAACTCCATCCATTTTCCCTTCCCCTAAAAAAAGTCCCTCACCAAAAACCCTTTCACCAATCCCCCACAGGCTCAAGTCCGAGAACGCCAAGCAAGCCGCCGATCTCGCAAAACTGAAAAAGGACCTGGACAGCGTGACGACCCAGCTACGCGATGCCCAAAACGAGCTGAAAGCCACGGGCGCGGCGAACAAGCAGCTCAAGACGTCGGTCGAGAAGGTCAAGTCGACGGGCGAGCGGCTCAAGTCCGAGGTGAACATAGCGCGTCGACAGTCCCAGCAGCTCAAAATGGAGCTGAACAAGGCGCGAACTAGTGCGCAAAATCTGGCCGAGAAGAAGAAGAAGGAGGATGGCAGCGGTGATTTCTTGAAGCAGGCCTGCGCCGCTCTGAAGGCCGAGGTCCAGGCGCAGATTGACGGTGGGTGGTTTTGGATTTTTTTCTTGCTGGTTTGATGGGTTTTTGAAAGGTTGAAATTGCTTTTGAGGGGATTAAGTTTTTGTTTGTTTACATGAATAAAAGGTGTAGCGTATTTTTAAATGAAAGCTTCAGAATTTTGCAGCTTTTAAATAAATAATACAGATTTTTGTGTGCTGCGTTTTTAAAAATACATATTTTTTAAGGATTAAATTTAGTAACTGCAGCCACGCATTTCCACAATCCATGAAAAATTAATCGAAATTTCGCTAAAAACAACCAAGCCATTAAAGCACTTGCCGAACCAAAGACACTTATCTTCGAGAAAAAGCAGAGAAAACACACCATAATTTCCCCCCTAGCATGTCCACTGATCTCAGTCCGGATCGGTATTTTTCAGGCGTGGAACGAGTAAGGGAGTACATAAAGTTCCTGGAGGGCAAAGCGAAGAAGAAGCCGGAAATGTCGAAGGAATTGCCGGCGAGCAAGGAGCCGGGCTGGCCGTCCGCCGAAATAAACGACCTGTTCAAGAGATCGCGAAAGCTGTCCGAGGCGATCTTCGGGGCCGAGCTGGAGATCCAGAATCTCGGCGAGCAGGACGAGACATCTCAACAAGAGGTAAATTCACGAGCTGTGTGTACGCTTGCCTTTGCGTTTATGGATTGTGCGCGTTCAAATGGATATGTGCGGATGTGTGTCTGTGGCTGCGTTTATGTTGTATGTTGAGAGGAGCGCGGTTTGAGGAAAAATATTTTAGAGGAAACGAGCTAGAGAGTTTATTGTCGCGGGAGCTTTTTATTTATCGAGCGCGGGAGTGGACACTTGTTGAGGAGGGGGTGGGCCGGTTCTAGAGCTTTTTCTTATTTTGCGAATGTGTAGTGAATTAGGTGTTGTACTGGGAAAATTTTGCTGATATAAAGTTGATTAATCGTTATATTTATTTTTTTTAAATATTGGTTTGGAAATAATCATTTTAATTCTACTATCGATTGTTCGTATTATTTATTTATTTTGTTTGTCTATTTGTTTACATTCGTCGTATGACCGTATAATAGATAATTTAAAAAAATATTTTAAATGTCTCAATTAATTTTAAGATCAAAATCATCCAAAAAAGCCATAAAATAACAAAGATACCGAAAAAACAAATTTTCTACACCCCAATCAAATGTTTCAGTGCGAAGAAGAAGAGAAAGAATTCGACGCGGACGCCTGGCTCAAGGTACCCACTCTCTTCCCCCCTCCATCTAAAAACCCCCCAATAAACCAACACCTTATTTATCTCCCCCACAGTCTCTAACCCTGACGGAGCTGGCCGAGCTGCACGACCGCGTCTGCCTGCTGACCTCCTGCATGATCGAGGGGGACGACGACGGGGCCGACCTCGCCGGCGTCTGCTGCATCCCAGCCAAGCCGCAGGTGCCTCCGTGCAAATGCAACGTCGAGGAGCCGGTTGACGTTTTGAACGCGCGGGTCGCGGCGCTGCAGCGGCGCATCGACGAGAAGCAGCTCGAGGCGGCCGAGCGAGCCGCCGAGGTGCGCAAGATGCTGCTGATCAAGCAGGCGGAGATACTTAGGATTAGCGACGAGATGAATAAGGATACGTCGCGCCATCTCCTCATGCAGATGTGGTGAGAAGTGTTTTTTTTTTGAGTGCTTTGTTTTTGTTGTTTTGGCGGTTGTTGGGAGGAGCTGTATGGTAGATTATTTGCTTTATTAGTATTTTGAAAAGTGAAAAATAACAAGTGTGTTTATTTAAATAATACACAGTTCTGACCATTCAATTATGAAAGAATCCGTGTGAGAATATTTACCAGCGTTACTCCCTGTCCCTCTCTCTGTCTCTTGAAAAAAAAAGGGAAAATGTTTCACTAACACCGTGCGAATACACAGCGAGTCATACAGCCGCGCGATTTGCTTTTTCCCCCCGTCTCGATAAATGCGCTTGAAGTTTGACGGATGGATAGATATCCATTTAAGATTCACACTTTATGCCGCTTTGCATCATGCGCTGTCAAAACGGCCGGCGCTTTAATCAATACGCGCGAACGTCGATGCGTTATATTGCTAAAAAGAACATTTTCATTTTAAAACGCCGCTCGTTGCATCGTCGCTTTTTTCCCCGTCGCTGTCGGTCCGCCGGTGATTTGTCGATGGGGCATAAATATCTTTAAACGTGATTTATGATGTTAAAATTTTAAATCAGTTTAATATACCTGTCGTGTTTTATATTATTTAACGCGAGTGATTTTCGTTAATGCGGCTTTGCGTGTACGCAAGTAAAACGCTTGAGTTATTAGAGCTTGGGCTGTTTCAATTTTTCTGTGTGCGAGCGATTTCGTTGATCCGTGCTTATGGAGTGGAGATTCGAGTTACTAATATTTTTCCCAGAAGATTTTTCATATATGGATTTAGCAAGTAAGAAAGAAAATCATGCTTTATGTATGTCTTTTAAAAAATTTACGAATAGTTTTCAAAAATAACGTAGGAAAAGAAACTCGCCCGCACAAAAAAGATGATGAATTTACTTTTAATCAAATTTAATTTTAATTCAAACAAGTCATTTTTAACAAAAGGTTTTATTTATTTAATTACCATCACTTTATTTCTAAGCAAGCTTTTAAATGATTAAAAATATATTTAATTTACTCTGTAAAGTTGAAATACTGCAAAATGCTCCGCTACGTAAAAAAACAGTGAAATTCCCACTAACAAATAGTAAAAAATTCACGATTATTTAGTGAATTTCGATAAATAATCGTGAATTTTTTACTATTTGTTAGTGGGAATTTTACTGTTTTTACACAATTTACAGAGTAATGAAAAAATTGATTAAATTCTGGGTCGCGATCGACAACTATCCTTCTTTAAGAATAATATTTTGAATTTTTGTTAATGATACTTATATAGATACGTATGTTTGAAAAAGATTTAAAAACATATTTTTTTTAATTGATGGATAATTCAGGTATACTTGAGTTCACGAATATAATTACAAATTGTAAGAATCAATATGTCAATAGATTTATAAAAGAAGATAAATAGCTAATTATTATATTATTGGTAAAAAATGACTACACTACGTTTCATAAACAAAAATATTATGATGCTAAGGGACAATCCAAAATATAGTTATTAGTCCGATATCATAAAACTTTACAACTTAAGGTTAGCTTTAAAAAAAGCACATGCATTGTGTAAAATATTTATCTTATTTTAAAGATAAAATATTCAGTGTTTTAAAGTTTCTTATAAGATTAAAAGTGGAACGTTATCGATTTTATCGAAAAATAAATACTTAATTTTACTTTTTCCCTTTTCAACTTTGCTACGGCAACTCTTGCATGTAAAAAAATTGAATAAAATATCGTACCTCTTTTTTGTTAAATAAAATAAAAACACCACAGGCTTGATGGTGAAATAAAGTGTACAAGCCACAGGCATTCTCTCGTCTCAGTGTTTAATATGTAACCAAATTTTTGGCTGACGCGCAGGGGATGCTCGGAACGGCCCCGCGGCTACGGAATTTACATTTCATTGTGGTAGGAAAAAAAAAAAAATTTAAAGATGTTACCTCTGAGTTATCAGTGGATGTATTACCTTGACCGATATTAGGCGGCGCCGCTGCGCCCAGCCTTTCGGCGATTCTACCTTAATTAAATCACGCGACTCCATGATAATTTTAAATCAAAATTAACGCTCGAGTTCCGTGGCCAAGGGGGTCAGAAGGCCATTTAGCGAAATTGTCCTTTAAAAGGCTTCTTTGTATAATTAATTGGCTTCGGCATCTAATGAATAACGATGAAAATCGCTCATACGGAAGAACTTTACATGAGCGTAGCAATGCGCATCAATTCGAAAAAATTGTCAAAGGCATTTTTCACCAATATTCCATCCACCGTAATTACAGCTCTATACCAGTAAATAACAATCTACTTGCAAATTACAAAAGAACATAACTTTATCCCGCATCCCTGCCAAAGCTCTTCAACCATCGTCCCGCTTTTTTCGACATTTCGCGTATGATTGAAAAAGGCCGGCCGCGCTCGCAGAAAATACCTCTCCCTCAGCATCGGAAAAAGCGAAAATCCACCGCCGTCCGTGAACTCGATCAAAAATTGCTCGAAACTTGAACGCGTAAAATCCAACACCCCAGCAACAGCACCGACAATCGCTTATAATTCCTTTCTCTATTTTTCCCTTTCCTCCCAACAGCGCCGAGGCAGCCACGACGAGCGACTGCCCAGCAGCGGCGGCCCCGGACTGTGTTGACTGTTGCGCCCGGGAGGACTGCAGGCGCGCCGGCTGCAGCGCCGGCGACTACTTTGATCCCTGCGCCCGGAAATGAGATCACTCGCTGAGGCGAGGACGCGCCCGGAGATAAGGAAAAGGGCTGTTGCTCGGCTGCTTTTTTGATTAATCGCTGGACAGAGGTGACTCGACGCCGACCGCGAAGCTCATTAATCACAGGCCTGTTTAGTCGGGCTAGCTTTTTTTTTTTTCAAGGCTGGGCGGTGTGTTTTTTCTTTGCGGCTGGACGATAGAGCTGCTGGCGATGGGCTGGTGGGTGGTTTGGGGTTGGAGGGCTGGTGTGATTTTGGGGATGGAGGTTTGGATTTTTTTTTATGGTCAAGTGATAGGGGACTGAGCTGTTTTTTTAATTTATGTACTTTGTAAAATTGTGGTATCGGCATCGTGCGTTGGGAAACGGGAAAATGATAATTTTAAATGATTGAATATTCTGGTGCTGATTGTCATCGAAAAATGAGCACTTTATAAGCCTGAAAGTTGTATTAAATACGTATGCCTGTATATACAAGACTGTTTCTACTAGACGAATAAAAATCTGTTTTTCAAATTATTAAATTCTGAGAATTATATTTGAGTTTATATTTTTTCAATAATAAAACTGCTTTTTATTAATATTTATATTTTAAGAAATTTTTTTCATTATATTTGAACTTATATTTATTCAATATTCTATTAGAAAAATAAAAATGCGTTTTATAAATTATTGAATTCTGAGAAAAATTTTTTTCATTACGTTTGAAGTTATATTTATTCAACACTCTACAAGACGCATTATTATCAAAAATATAATTTATTGTTTTCCCCTAATTTTAGAATCACTAGAGTCATGCTCTAATTAAAATCGATTACTGAACCAATTCAACAGTGTAGGCAGATAATATAAAGTGTTTTTGTAAAACGATAAATATTCACGCTCAATAATTCCGAAAGCAAATTAAAATGCTATTTAGTATAAAAGTGGATTTTTGACGTCGCCGGCTTAGATCGGCCGTTCGATTAGAATATTTGTGTCCCCTTTGGGCGAGCTGCGTTCATTTCCTCGAGGCCGTCGGCCGACCACTGATTAATTTGTAAGTGCATTTTCTTAAGCAATCTCATCCGCGCCTTTTCTTGCGTTTTAATGCTGAGTCATCGCGACAGCTTTCAGGATTAATCTTGATTATTTTGCGCTCGGCCGCGAGTGCTTCAACATTTCCATTTGTATAGAGCGGCCGCGGCTTCATTATGAAAAACAAGCTTTTTCGTTCTCTATTTGCATTTAATGATTTGGGTCACGAATTTCGACGCGGATTAGTAAAAGTATAGTGTTAACGGGTTTTCGATGAACAATAGGAATCTGTGTATATTTTCATTTACACGTGAAAAATTTTAGAATTTTGATAAAATAAAATTTTATTTTATCTGCAAGCTTTCAGCAAAAGTTTCATTAAACCTGTATCTTCTTTTTATATCACTTCAATTTTCACGAAGCACCCTCCTGAGAGATACCTTCACACATTAAAACTGTATAGTAAAAAATTGTTCAAACGAAATCCAAACTAGAAATATTGCAAAAATAATCTTCGAATTTCGACAATTAAAAATCTGAACAATAAAGCCGAATTCTGTGCGTGTAAAATATCACGGCAGCTCTCAAACAAAAAAAGAAGGACTTTCCTTTTGTAGATTCGGAACTGCCGAGCGTAAAGCTTTTTCGCGCTGAAATCCATCAGAGGATCTGCAAAAAAAGGACGATAAGGGAAAAACTCATTCTCGCTGCTCTGCCTGTTATTCTCTTATTTTTCGCACCTTTCGCTCAGGTAAAACGGTTTAACGCGTTCCCTTTGATTCGCGCGCGCGTACCGGAGTCATCAACGATAAAGGACGCAAAACGATAAACCTCTCAAAAGGGAAAAGAAGAAAAAGCGTAAATCCGACAAAGCCCCCAGAGAGATAGGCGAGAAAGAGAAAGCCGGCGTGTAAATAAAGTCGCGGCGGTTAATGTAGCTCGACGCATGAATTACAATTAAGCAGATGGGACGATTGCATTTAGCCGTCAACGAAATGAGAGAAAAAGATAGGCGGAGGGGAGGTGCTTGCTTAGGAGGAGGGTGGAAAAAACAATTTTCTTAGCGCTAAGCCGCGAGCGAGCGAAGACTGATGGTCAACAAATGAGCTCGGCTCTCTGTCTCTTTCTCTGCTGGCGAAAAGGGCGAGGCCCGCGCGGGGTAATTGGATTGCGTGGAGCGAGCGAGGCGCAGGAACGATAAACGAATTGTCGAGAGTGCACGGAAAAACAGATTATAGTGGCAAGTTCACTCGAATTTTCTTTGTACGCCGCCGGAAGCTAATATCTTAACGAATTACGACTTCATTCGTTAATTGTTTTTTTCGGATAATCGCTTTAATCTGGTATGTAAATATTTGACGCCTGAGAAGGCTGAATGCAAATGTTTGTTGTTTTGAAAAATTAATTTTGTCAACGTTTTTTAAGGCTGTGTGTTATTGTTTGGTTTAAAATTAAGGGGTAGCTGGATATCTCTGATGGCAATGCTTAATCTAAATTTTTTCTACGATGATGGAAAATAATCATTTTTATGAAAATTTAATAAATGTCTTCTTTAGTTCTGCGAACAGAAAACTGCTGTATTATTTTACGGAAAAATTAAAAATTTTAAAAAGAACTAAAGTTTTTTTAAAAAATTTAAAAAGAACTCGATTTTCTGAACACAAGTTTGACTTGTAAAAATAACTTAAATGTTTTCTTATACTCTCATTCGTAACTTGAGGAGGGGCTACATACTTTTTTTTTTAATATTTACTTAATCTATTGATTATAAAAAGAAGTTTTAATTTAATAAAAGCAGAGATATTCGGCTTCCTCTTAATAATTACTACACTTGAAGAAACAAGTTTTTTAATTGAAAAATTAATTTATCCACTTTATTTCCAGCGCTTAAAAATCCACAAAGACGAAAAACTGACAAAAGCCGGCAGCAAAAAGCATTATTCAAAAAATTAAGGACCAACGAATCCCAGAGTAGTTAAACTACCCAAAGACCACTTCCAGCGCGGCATCCCTGCACAAACTTGCAGCAAGCACCTCGAGATAAGTACAATCACCTCCTCCCTCCCCCAACATCCGCACAAACGGAATAATAAGCGCTAATGGAATGTGTGCGCGTGTACAATACGAAAATTGGCGGGCCAGCGCAAACGTAGACTGTAGCTAAAACAGGTCACGTTGTCTGAGCTGCGGCCGGCCTGCGAACTGGACTACTGCCAATGTTAAACCGCCGGCTTGTCGGGCGACTCGAAATTTTTCGCCGCCCCCCGCGTAAAGAGAGGCTGTATTCGAGAAAGGGGCAGGCGCCGTTGTAAAATAATTAAGAGCAACTGCGGATGCGGCCACGCAGCCCAATGGAATTTTACAATTAAAACTGTCGCGCGCTGGGAAAGAGCGCGCGGGCCTCCTTTTGTTTTGGATCTTAATTACAAAATATTTCGCATTTTCGCCGTTTCATCTGCTACACCCTAAATAAGCTGCGAGCCGCCGCTGTCTCCTGCTCGCTTCCAGTTTTATGCAGGCGCTCTCTCGCTTTTTTTCTTTCTACTCCCCCCGTGACGCCCGGCCTTTGGCCCTCTCCCCCTTTTGTTTAGACGCTGAAAATTAAAACGAGCCGCGCGCGCTTGCTGTGTATACGCGATGTTTAGATATGCGCCGCGCAACTCCTCCTCCTTTTTCCTCTTTTTTTAGCCTCCGCATAGTCGCGCGTGGGCTTTTATATATTTTTTTCCCGAGCCTTTGTGCGCGCGCGAGCATCGGATTGTCGTCGTGCGTGAGCGGCGAGGCTTTTTGCTGGGGGAGCGAAATGAAAAATAATTAGAGCCGGGGGTGGGGGCGGAGAGGCGGAGTCGGTTAGATTGTTTGAGTTATAATTCGCGGGATGGTCTGCGCTTTTTCGATTCGCGGAATCGCCAGAGTTGCTGGGGCTTAAAGTTTGTTTGGATTAATTTATTTCGTTTTTTTCAAAGCGTTGGCTATTTTTAGAATGGTATAGTGGGTTGAATCGTTAGAGGAGTTTTCAATATTGAGTTTTAAGGGTTTGCGAACTTGGGAGTGTTTTCAAAATTACTATGTAAAACGTTTAAGGTCAACATTTTTAAAAGAGAGAGAAGACATTTTTTCGTTGCTCGAGGATGCCCCCGGGGGAGAGATGCACTGAAGAAAGTAACTTTTTTAGTATAAGAAAAATCTATTTTTAAATTATTAAATTTTAGTTGAATTACTTTCGCAGACAAAATTCTACCATAGACTAATTATAATTAGCTTGAGAAGCATGCGTTCTCTCTCTTTCTCTCGGGCACCGCATTATTTACCTTCTTATAATTAATTTTCATTCCTCGAGTCACGGAAATTCGCAAAAATAAAACGCAGTAGCCCCGAGAAAAATTTGTTCAAAAGCACTAAATAGTTACCGTAACGAAAATTACAGCTCCTCAAAGGGCCCCGAGCAATAAACATTCTTCGGCCAAAGGAAGCCCCTCGACTCTGCAGAAATTCATCATCCCCGCATAACGAGTCCCCCCCCCCCCTGCCCTCGTTCTTACGAAATTTCACGATCCAGGGCTTCTTCTTTTCAACCACCTGTTCAGTTTCCGTCGCTCGCTCGTTTGCGGCGCTTGCGTCTTTCCTCCCTTTTTTTTTCTCGCGCGCTCCTCCGTAGAAAGTGGGTATACACAGAGGCTCGTGGCGGCGCCTTTGCCTCTCTCTCTCTCTGGCGCTGAAAAAGGGAACGCTACCGAATATAATGAAGGAGCGACGCACAATGCGGCTTTCTTCGCGAGGGCAGGCGAGAGAGAAAGACAGAGTATCGAGGTTGACGAGCTGTAAGGGTGTACGCTAACAGGCTGAGTGACGTGTCGAGCGTGACGAGGGCTTGCTATCGATCTTCTCGGACGGGAGTGCGCAACGGAAGGATTCTGTTTTTTAAAGTTTGGAGGTTTGCAGGAGTTTTTAATGTGTGATTGGTTGGCTGATTGGGTAGATGTGAAACGGATACTTAGAGGAATTGTTTAATCGTGTAATTGCTTTGGAAATTTAAGAAATGTACATATAGTTGGTAAAAAATTGAGGAAAATGAAAAAAGAAATTTGATGTGATGCTTGTAGTTTCTACAAAATCTCGTTTTTTGTATGTTTTATGTGTCTTTTAATTTATTGAATTACAATAAATATGTAATAAAAATGTCAAAGTCATTTGAATATCAAATAAATTTTTAACAATAAACAATAGTTTTGCAATTTTTTACAAAACAACTGGAGATCATAAGGGATCGGTATCATAAATTTTTAACAAATTAGATTATGTATAAATATTTAACAATAAAATGCACATTTTTTTAAAGATTACGTGTATGAATATTGCATGCAAAAATTTGTCATTAAATTTAGCTCTTACAAAATTTTATCACGCATAATGCGTGGCAAAGATTTTTCACGAAAAATTCATAAAAATAATGTAGTCATAATTATTCTGTAAGCATTTGTGCAATTTCACATGTTTACTGAAAAAAAATTCATTAAAATACAAATAAAATTTTCAAGCATTTTATCCGTCTGTCCAAAAGTAACCTTATATATTAGTTAATTTGATTAAAATCCAGTGCAGTTTAAAGCAACGGATATAAAAGTTACTAATTTGAATTCAATAGAGAATCACTAAAGTTGACGATTATTTTGTTAAAATATTTTAGATCCTTCTTTGTTATTTAATAATTTAAAAAATTCAAATCTAAAAAAAGCTTAAAAAATAACAATTATTTTACTATTATCTTAAGATGAATAATTTGTACGCAAAGATTAAATAGTTTAGTTTATAATCTAAATAAAGTTTCAAAAAAAGAAAGAAAATAAGTTTTAAATTTCTGTTTTAATTGAAAAATTTTAGTCTCGTCGAAATTTATCATAAATAATGATATTTCAAATTTGAGAAATACAAATTAAAGTATAGTTTTTTTTTTTTTAAATTAATACTAAAATCGTTCAAAACTTATAATAAGTTTTTACATCTATTTAATAAAACGGTTAAAGACAAATCTTAACGTCGACCAAAGAAGATCCTAAAAATACTTGATCAAAATCTAAATTTGATATTGATTTGTTAAGAATAATATCAATTAAAACTTTAGAATTTTATATCCGTATTATGAAATATTGCCGTTTTTCTCATAATAATCCGTATAGTAATAAATCACAAAAAAGTTTAAAAACAAATGATTATCCTTAGAAGCCGATATGAAAAGTTGATAAACTGAAATCTATACTATTATAAGCTTTATATTCTAGGATTTATTTGTCCTTTTTTTAATTA
Source organism: Eupelmus urozonus (assembly GCA_900480035.1). Taxonomy (NCBI): domain Eukaryota; kingdom Metazoa; phylum Arthropoda; class Insecta; order Hymenoptera; family Eupelmidae; genus Eupelmus; species Eupelmus urozonus. The sequence goes on from UELX01002045.1 coordinate 24,620, forward strand.
AGCAGAGTAATGGCTGCGAATCGATCGGCATTGCCATGTTAATGGTCGTACAGTACACGTGTTAATGCTGACAAGCCGCGAACAAGAGACTTTTAGGAAAAACCAACGTTACTCTTAATACCCATTTCATGACAATGAATATTGCCCATATCCTCTGACAGAAACAATCGAGTTGATTGTTACGGACTATGTGTTTTTAAAATTGTCACGAAAATTAGATCTGTAAAATGGATTTATGCTTGCAATTTAATACTCTTGGTCGCTGAACTTGTTAAAATGAAAGTATACATTTTGGATGGAAAAAAAAATTTTAACTTATTTTAGTTTTATGATGTTTTTTTATAAATTGATTAAAAAATAAGATGTGCTAAAAATATCTAACGGTTTAATTTTGCACAAATAAGAAAGTTGTAAAAGTATAAATAGGTCAGTAGTAAACAGTCTATTTTTATAATTTATAAATTTCAAAAACTTTTATTGCACTTGTTTTATTATTTTATTAAAAAAGAAATTGACTAATATTGTAAATTATCAATGGATACATTTGTATGTCAAACAAAATGATAGAATTTATCAGGAAAGTAAGTTTATCAGGTATCTAAGTTTATTTTATTTTATACATTTAGGGTAATTAGAGTTTGATGGTAGCAGTATAAAATATTTCATGACTTTAAGGTCAAAATACGAGAAATAAACTTCAAGAGTTTCGTCAGTAAACGTTCAAACTAGATTCTAAAGTGCCTGTAAATCCACTTTACAGTCGGGTTTACAAACTTGTAAGATTTTATATATTTAAAAAGACACGAAGCAATTACGCACTGGTTTACCTGAATTTATGAGTTTGTATAACTTAGCAATTCGACTCGGCTGCAATAAGTCGGTCTTTATTTATTTTTCAAAAGTACGCAAGATTGGAATATTTATAAGAATTTATAAATTTTAATTTATTAAAATATTCGTTAAGTTTAAAGTTAAATTCAACCCAGTTTTTACATTCCGTAAAACTATAACGAAGATACAGCGCTGAAACAGAATTCGTAAAGGAAGACCTAAAGTTGCAGTGCATACACGAACTTTCCGCATTAAAAATACCAAATTGCAAAAGGCCAAACTCCAAGTTTAGAAAAATAAATCGCGCTTAAAATCCGAATGCCGGCCTCGCGCTCGCGCTAAAACTGCGAAAAGAAGTGACAAACAGGAATTTCCATTCGCCAGAAGGATGAATTCGCGGTGGGCGCTGAAAAAAAAAAAAAAAATGTAATCGGAGTTATCAACTATTATGAAAACGAGCTCGCGCCGAGATGCGCTTGATGCTTTCAGCGCGGCCCCAGCGATTATGGCAGTAATTGCGCTCTCGAAATACTTGCCGGAGCTCGCTCACGTGGATCCATCGCTCCGAGCATTAACGAAAATGTCTTAAAACTCTTTCCCCCCCTCCGGCGCCCTGCCACCCTCTTCTTGAAAGTTTTGCAGCGAGCATTATACTCTCCCGAAATCGCTGGGGCTTGAAATTTTGCGCAAAAGCGATAGTGCGAGCAGAGAGTTTTCTGGTTTCGCAGACACTTAGCGCGCGTATCATTTTGTCCGCGGTGAAAGTTGAGTTGGAAATTCATAAGGATCTTGATGCCGAGCTGCGGCTCGCATTTCCGAGCGGCATTCTTGTTATTTTGAGTGATTATACATTGTCTTTTGTCGCGTTCTTTTAGCCGCGAATGCGGATGGCGCGCTGTTTAATCTGAAATGCGACTTAAAATACTATTAATTATTTAAAGTGCGAAAGTACTTTTGGAATTAATGTTTCAAGAAAAATGTCATTTCTTATCTCGGCGAAAAGTTTGAGAAATATACTACTGTCTTAAAGTTAGTTAACTAACTCTCAAAAAGTTCCGCTTTCTGTGCGTCTGACTCGATCTTGAGCTATACTACTAATGCTTTATCTCTGCATAATAATATATTACACATATTCCACTCGTCCTTCCAGCGATATATATATTAATATTACTAACTTTTCGGCTTGAAAACGTTTCCACGGATTTTTCGCAAAATCATTTTTTTTAATTACCGAGCAGCGCAGTTTTAGAAAAACGACAGGCCGAACAAGCGCTAATCAAACTGACGATTCGCTTTGAAAAAACAGCCGTTCCGGCGCTGTCGCGATTCCCGCGAGCATCAAAAAACCATTTTTCAATCTACACACGGGGGCCGAGAATCACTTCAACTAAGCCAGGTATAACGTCGCGTATATTTATCGCCGGCCTTGTAGAAATTTAATTATTCTTTGCACTCAACCTAGAAACCCAATTAATTAAGTTCGAATTAACCCCCCCTCCCCCACTCTTTCTCTCGGCTGGCGTCGGCCAAAAGACTCTTTCATATAATTAAACGAATTCATTATAATCGGCCATGGGACTCGGAGCCCTCCGTTACAATCTCACCCTGGCACGCAAGATTACCAACAGCAGCTCATTAAAACATGTACCGAACCAAAATTGTAAAAGAAAAAGAAGGAAAGTACGCAAAAGCAGAGAGGGAGAGAGGTGCAGAAGAGGACAGGAAGGAGGACAATAGGCAGATAAAGAAAGTGATAAATAGAGAGTCGGGCAGAGAGTGAACGAGCCTAGAGCATCCCCTCGCGCTTGCAGGGAGATTTCAGCTCTCCCACTCTCTCTCTCAGTCTGTCTCTCTCCGTACCTATACGCTCGGCGCACCCACACGCGGCAGCCCCCTCAAGTCTTGGGTGGACCGGTGGGACGGAGATAGAGCACACACACGCGGCGGTGGGCGCGCGCGCGCGCGCACCTATATAGGTGGGGATGAATAGTGGTCGGGAAAATGCCTTAAACGGACCGACGGGGTGGGGGCTCGAGAGTCGCTCTCTCTCTCTCTCTCTCTGTGTAGGTGTAGGAGAGCCGAGTGCCGCCGGCTTTGCCCGAGCGAGCACGAGCCGGGGCGAAGGCCCGCGCGCCACAGTCAGTCGGGCTGCCGCAACGCAGCAGTGCGCGCGCGTTTACCTGCCCCCCGATGTGCGCGTAGAAGAAGAGAGAGGGAGAGAGAAGGGACTTTGATCACGCGAGTGCGCGGAGCTTGCAAGCTCCAAGTGCGCGGAGACACGCCGAAGGTGCGAAGGCTGCCGATCCGTGTAGCTGAAAGTCGCTTGATGGTTATTCGATGACGAGTGGGGGGATAGTGCAGCGAGCGGGGAGCGTGTCGATGCTTCGAGGAACGGATATTGAACTGCCCGCTGAAATGTGGCTTTATGATGCTCGGTGCTTTGAAGCTTTGCTCCTCTAGGCATGCGGCTTGGATTTCCGATGTGTCGCTGGGATCGGCCGGCGCTGTTTGGTAGCGTGTTTTCTTTCCTGCCCGCGGCTTTGCCGGGACGCGCGCTGGAACCTTGCGGTTTCCCCTAACGAGCGCTCTGTTTTTACAAAGCCAGCGCTCTCAGCTCCAAAGGGCTAATTATACTTGCAAACGCTTCGACATCTGCGTTGCATTCGCTTCGACTCGCTGCGGCAGTAAAATTCCCAGTCTGTCTAGAACACCTCGGGCGCACATCGCAGCTGTGATAACTCCCCCTTCATCCGGCATCCGAGCGGCCAGATCATCGGATTCTCAAACTCACAGCTTATTCTCTCGCCCTCGCAGTGCATAAATCCAGAGAGCCTTTCTCCCTCGGTCAACGGGATCGTCATGTGCGGCAGCGGGAGCATCAGCTCCGGCGAGAATCGCCTCGGCTAATCGGGCTAATCGAGCCGGGGCTCTCTGATCCCCTAATCGAGGACGATTCCTCGGCTAATGGAGCGCCCGGCAAGCGGCACTGGCTGTCGATCGCGCGCCAGCCGGCCAAAGATGACGACGATCCAGAGGAGGATCATAGCAATCCGGACTGACTAATCCTCCGATGCGAGTCGAGCTTGCGACGGATAGTTGACGCGGAGCAGAGGCGAATGTGAGAGAAATAGAGAGAGAGAGAGAGAGTGCGACGAAGAAGAGATGCAGAGCGCAGCACGACTATTGGTGATCGCGAGCCTACTCGCACGGCTCGTCGATTCTGAGATCCTGGCCGGCGCCCAGAAAGTGGACGAACCGAGTAAGTTTCTAGGATAGAGATATGCGTATGTAGAGAGGTTGGGAGGCTGCCTGGGCTGAGAGGGCCGATCGGTCCGCTTGTTTCACGACTGGCTGCGTTGTGATGTTATGTGGCGGGAGGTCCGCTATTTTTAGTTTCTTTTTTATTTCTAATCTTGGAAATTTCGATGAATTTTGATGGTGGGATTAGGGGGAGCGAGGGGGGGATTTATGAGGGGGTGGGGAATTAGGTTGCGACGTGTTTTCGTAATGGACTGCTGGGTAAATTTAAGCTGTTTTAGTTGCGGGGAGTTAATGTTGGAATTGCCGCTGAATAATTTTGGCGGAATTGATTTTATAAAGTTGATGTAAAATGCGCATGCAGGAAACTTTAATTTACACAGCAGACTAATTTAATATTAAATATTTTCAATGCTTTTACTGCTATTAAAGTTGATAAATTTTTTCGTTTCCTGCTGCTCAAATTCATGTTTGGTATATACAAAATTATGAGATTAAAATTTTGTATTGAAGTAAAAAAAAAATTTCAGTGAAATTTACCCTTTATTTTATAACTGTTACAAAAAAAAAATCGATATACAGCAGATACAAAAAAAAAAATCTTTATTTTATGCAAAGACTAATTAAGAATAGAGTGTCTATAGTCGCAAGATTTTACAAAAACGTAAATAAAATATTTTTAAAAGCAAAGTGAATACTCGTTTAAAAATTTAATGGAATAGATGAATGTATAAAGATTTTTTAATGTGACTGTTAATTCTTTTTTTTTTCGTGCTTGTTAACATCTGTCGAAAAAGTATCGCATTGAAGCTTTTTGTTTTAATAAAGTTTACAAAGGATTGCTGTTTCAAAAATCAAGCTTTTAAAAACTTGTAATTACTATATTGCTATTCAGTTATTTTTAAAGGGAAGTTGGTTTCCCATTTATCTTGCTGCAAAAAGACTTGTCGCGAGGAAAGATAGGCAGTCTAAAAAATAACAATAAAAATCGGAATACATTTTGCATTAATTAATGCAAAAAGCCAACAGTCACTTTTACATAAACATTTTTCCGAGTATTGTTACTTTTTCGTCATTCAGAAAAAGCACAACGCTTATTCTTGTGCTCGTGTGCGGTAAAGATATTCTTTTGTTACTTTGTGCATTGTTTCCTCTAAGGTATATAACGTACAAGAAAATGAGACATTAACATAACCTAAATATTCATATAGTATTGTATAATATTTTTCAACATTTGAATAATTTTTTTTTAGAATTTAGTATTATTTGTGATGATGTTTTAAAATGGGAATTATAAATATTGCATTCACTTGTGAGTCACACTCGGATGAATTTTTTTAAGGATAATTCACACAGTATATTCTTACTTTGCAACACTTGAGTAACTTTTTTAATTTGCTAATGAGTTTTCCATGTTTCTGGCTTTGAAAAATGGTTCACCATAAAATATAAATGCATTAAATTTGATGTAAATATAAATATACTGTAAACAAAATTTAAGCAAATGTTGAGAATTTCACGTATATTTCATTTAATTTGCTTTTAATGAACATACTCAAAATTTTGCACCGTTACATATTTTAAGTTTAACGAAGAATTTAACATTATTTAACTCAAAAATTCGATAATTACGTAAATTAAAAACGGAATATATAAATTACGAAATACCGATAATGATGAAGAGAAATATATACAGAATAAAAATTATTCAATAAATAAAACGTTTTTTGTTAATTCATTTGCAAATATGTTTTATTAAAATACAATAAACAGTCCTTGTTAACATTATTTTTGTCCAGCCACACCACTCCTGACATTATCAACATTAATTAATCTGAAAAATACATTCATTTATGTAACGTCAAAATTATTGTACACAACTTCCAGGCACATAAAAATACAAGTCACTCCGCCGTCTGATTCCCCCCTTTGCCTTCCAGCCAAATTTGACGTATTTAACAAACCGAACATTACTCGTGCTTGATAAGCATCTAAAGACAATAAAAAAATGTGCCGCGAAACATTAACTCTCCATTGAGCGGCATCCCGACAATAATTGACAGGCGCCGCTTGGCATTGTTCGATGTAATCTATTCAAATGTCTATTTACTCAGGCCGCTCTTTTGCCCCTCCTCGCGCTCCTCTGTAATCAAACTAAACGCAGCGCGGCTCGATTGCCGGTTATAACATTCCTAGTACAGGTGTATTACATCAGGCCGCGCGGAAAATGTAAAAACAGACCACAAAAAAAGAGCGGCCGAATAACCGAATGGCGTCAAGCGACAATATCAATATCAGCCTTGTTATTATACTCGCTCTCTCGCTCTCTCGTTTGCCCTACACGTATACAGACTCGCGAACTCGCACGGCGCACACATGTAGTTGCACAATGCGTGCGCGACAAGTGGGTAAACAGTAATTTGCCCGGGTATACACGTATAAACTTTTTTTTCCGCTCTCCACCAGGAGACGCGTGCACGCGAGAGTACAAATAGACTCGCGCGATAAGCTCGTGGTAAACGAGTTTTTGATACGCGCCGCGGTGAAAATTGCCTCTTCCTGGCGTCGCACCACCCCCAGCCCCTTCTTGCATTATCGGGACTGTAAGTGCGTAACAAGGCCAGAAGAAGAGACGACGCTGGTGTATCCGCGCGCCGCGAAACTTGCGGGCTTTATGCAGGCCGGAGCTTGCAAGCGCAAGTTCGCCGGGTAACTCGGGCGCGACTTTGCGCGTTATGTTTTTACGCTGCCGAGTTAAACGGTTAAGGGCGGAGGCGTGAGCCTTAGAGTGCAGGAGCAACTTTTTCGACAGCAAAAAGGAAATCTTGCCCAAGTGGGTCGAGCGGAGTTTGGGATTTTTATTTTATGGGACTCGACGCACGCGTTTCAAGTATTTAGGGCTCGAACGTTTTCGGCGGGAGCTTGAATTTTTTTACGCTTTTGGGAAAATTTGGACACGCGGGATTTGAGTTTCGGCTTGCTTTACAGCTCGGGCTAAAATCTTGGAAATTATTTTTAAAGCGCCGGGCTGTAGGTGGGAATTGAAAAAAATACATAACTGTAAAGTTTGCGAAAGGTTGTATGGAACTTATCTAATAGACATAAAAGTGTCACAACTATAGGAAGTTTTCAATGGACTGCCTCGGTAGTGCTTTAGTTTCTGTTCGACAACTAAGTTCTTTTCTGTGTCTGTGCCGAATCCATAACGATACACAGTTGAAAACTGTGTGTTTTATATAAATTGATGCAGAGTCCACAAATTGAATTTAGAAAAAATATAAATTTTGTATCAATTTAAATTTTTCTTTCGCCTTTAATTTACACTTATTTTATGTAAAATGTGTAAAAACACAAAATTTGTGTAGGATTATTTTAAAAACAACTTACTTATTTATTCAATTATTCTCATTCATTTCTAAATACATCATATTGAGTCTTTAAATGGGAATCAATTTCGAATGCAACAGATGCAAAAATTAAATAAGAATAACAGGATTCTTTCGTAAATAGCGCATGTTTACAATATTCGAAGATGAATGAACGTATGAATAAAAAAATCTAACGTTCGTATTATTCAGTGAATTTGACAGTATGATAAAAACATCGTTTTTGCTTGCACATATACACTATTACATTTACGAGGAGAACAGCAGCCCTGCCAGCCTCTCGGAAATACAGAGTATTTCGATTTCCAGTCTTTGAAACCACGATAGCATCTCGAGGTCCTTTTTGCAGTGCGAGTCGCTCTCACCCTTTTCTCCATCCGATAAAACCATAGACGCGAATGCCTCTGCGAGACGAAAAGGTGTCTCTCTCTTTCTTGTATACACACGCATCGCTTGCTCGCTCCTCTCTTTGAACGGATGGCTTTTATTCCTCTCTCCCCAGCTGTGGAAGCTGTTGCTTTATATCCTTTTTCTCGTCCCGCTTGCGTCTGCTCCAAGATATATGTATATACATACACATCACGGGCACGCGCGGTAATTGAGGTGAGGTGCGCGCAGCTGTTGACTGACTCGGCAAAAGGACTAGAATTTCAAAAAGCACGCGGAGTACACAGAGAATTCCGATGCAAATATAATTAAAGCCTCGGAAGAGCCGGCTCAAAAGGGATCGAGAGGCCGAGGGATGGGACAAATTGAATTTTCTTATTAGCAAAGTTCGATAACTCGGGCAATAAAAGTAATTAAGCGGGGGGCTACAAGAGTTTGATTTCTTCCGAGACTGGGGCGCTGCTCTCTCACTCTCTCTCCCTCTCTCCCTCTTTCTCTTTCTGGCCGCGGGGCCAATGGCTCGTAAAACGTTTTTACGATAATGCACGCGCGCGTTGGCTGAGGTGCTGGAGTAAAAAACTAGTCAGCACGAAAAATTCAGATTTAATTGACCCGATAACGCCGGCCCGACGCCGCTCCGGAATGCTAATGAAGCTGCTTTGAACAAAAAGTAGAAATGCCTCGCAGCCCGAGGGAGAGAGAAAGAGAGAGAGGATCGTTACGCGCAATTAAAATGGTAAATTGTTGCTGCTTTCTTCTTTTTTTCTTCTAATTTTATATATTTTACTGGCCACCGGTCAGTAATGGCTTTTCCTATTTTTAGACTTTGCCTTTAAAAGCTACCTCTGGTTTTGGCACATTAACTGAGCCACTGGCGCAAATTGCGCTTTTTTCTTTATAGATTCGTTTATATTAGGAAAATTTTACGATAATATTTTCTCGGGGCAAGGAGTTGCAACGCCGCCCCGGAGCCGTCGGGTACTGTTATTTTTAAAATATTGAAAGTCAATCCATGTTTCAAATTACGCTTGCGCCACACTTCAATGAATATTCAATTGTAAAATAAAAATGAAATTCGAGAAAGACGGACTTTGGGTCGTTTTCAGTTGAACACTCGCGTGATACTGATTCCCTTTTCGAGCTCACTGAATCTGGAATTGGTTCAGTCGTTTTCCCTCCTTGTACCAGATGTCTAAATTCGCAGAGGGAAAATCTAGTATAAACTCAAAATGTAATTCTGAAAACATGGAAACTTCAAAAATATTTGTAAACCCGAAAATTGAATTTTTATTCAAAATATATTTTTTATAATGTGCATGTGTATATAAATATCTGTGGCTTCTAAAAAGCTCAAATACTTTTTGCGAGTTTTCAAAAAAATTTTATATTAATATTCAATCATACATTCGAGGTATGAGAATATAAATACATATATAACTTTGGCAAACTATTAAAAGATACGAATTATATTAAAAGCTCAAGATCTGGTTCAAGCGTAGACTTGTCCTTTTTTCCGATTATCATACACAATTTCATATAAATAATAAAAACAAATTGTATTTCGAGACAGAAGAAACCAATAAATATTAATTATTTATCAAAGTGAACTCTATTTTAATTATTCTATTACTTTACTCTTGTTTATCTATTGCATTATACATCATTCTATACCTGTAATGTCACGACATTATTAATAAGTTCATTTTTCGTGATTTCGTGAACTGTAGGATATTGTGCCTTTAAGGTATTATCTGCAATGACTTAAGGTCATACGATAAAATGTTATAGAATGGCATGTGTCGCTCGCCGTTAGTTGGTGCAATAGTTCCTGGAACAGACTACTCTTGTACTTTTTTTTATTTAGAAAAGCAAAAGAAAAAGTGTTGCGAACTTTTTCTTTCGGTTTTCCATGTTTTCCATTTCAAATTCTTTTATTTTCCAAGTTTTCTAGCTTTTCTTGAAAATTTTGCATGTCAAAACTCTCATTTTATTTAAAAGCTTTTAACTATAATTGTGACGAGCAATTTAACAGTTTTTTCTTATGATCTTAGGAGCCGTTTTTTTTTAATAAATACACATGTTCATTTCATGAAGATAGATCTTCACATATTTTATGTATTACAATGTCTAACTTTTAAACTGAACACATCAAAATGGGTATATTTTATTAAAATAACTTACACTTACACAGAAAGTTAAGTTAAAAATACGATCCAATAAGTCAAGATATATAGTCAAGATCTAAGAAAATAAATTGAATATGGAAAAGTAAAAGCAATTAAAACTGAATTTATTTAGATTACAATCAACTTACCAGAAAAGCTTGAATAGTGATTATCCAAAAATGGATTTATTCATTTACCCCTGGTGCGATATCTCTATTAAATATCAACTTTCCAGCAACTTTATAAATATATAAAAGAGGGGCTTTGACAACCCTCAAAACGGTATGAATTCGATTTTGAAAAAAAATAGACTTTATAAATTGTAAAGGTGATTTGTATACATAAACATATTATATGTATATATATTTTCGACAAATTCTTCGTATTTTTTGCTTTTTAAAATCATCTGGAGAATTCATAAGCAAACAGTTAATTAACCGCACAACTGCCAACCTAAACAAAACCAAAAAGTTCCCCACGTTCATTTAATTCTTTGAATTCCTCAACAATCAGCTCACAAAAATATCCACTAAAATGTCACGCACGGTGAATTCTCACGTCCGCTCGCGCATACAGAATCCGCAAAAACCTCAAACCAAAAAAGAAACCACAACTCAACGGTCTCGCAAAAAGTCGACGTTCGAAAAATCGTCGGTGGAGAAAATCGTTGTTACGTTGCTCCACGGCACCGAAAAAAAAGAAAAAAAAAAAAAAAATCAC
>UELX01002046.1:0-35350 GCA_900480035.1 Eupelmus urozonus
CTCCTATATTATATAATTCAATATTATTACATTTTACAATTATTTGAACACTACCTTTTAGCAGATTTACAATACACTATAATTTGGTGTATCCATCCCCTTAAATTAACAGACAAAACATGTCGATTTAACAGACATTCTGTCTGGTAACTTCAAAATTGACATTTTTGTCTGTTAATTTAAAATACAATTCAGTTAACAGACAAAAAATGTTAACAGACTACACGCGTGTTTTTAACCGTATATTACTATGTAATAGTAAGAAAATTTCTTAATTTCTTGAAATTGTAAACCTTTTCAAATTGTAACGTTGAGAACATTAGTTTGCAATATAATTTATCAAAATCGCAAATTTGATTCATATTGTTATCCTAAAGGAATCGATATTTGTTTCATAACTTGTTTCCAGTTTGACACTATATGGTTTATTAGTAATGTCTGGTAACATTGTAATATTACACTATCAGCTCCTAATTAGTCTCTAATATCCAAGCGACACGAAACTGCGATGCTTCACTGAACTAAAGCAGAATAACTTATAAAATATCTAAACCAAGAAGAGTAAATGTAACTAAGCATCGCTATAACTTTTCAATTTAAAAGTTAATGATAATGGAAGATAAAAGTCGAACATCGCGACATACGTGATCTTCTCTTTATTCGAACAGATAAGAGTATACATAGGAGAAGCGAACTGTTTTAGCGGTGTTTGAAAGCGACCTTACTCGCCATTATGTCGGGTATTTTGGCTTACACAAAGGACTTTGTAATTAGGATTTGCAATCAAAGGAGGTGATCAGTTAAATTGGCAAAGGCGTTGATAAGTTATATTTAGCCTTGGCTTATTTAACGAAATTTCTACAGTTATTGAAATATTCATATATTCGATTAATGCTAACTCTTAATTAGCAATTTTTTAATTTTTTAATTTGAGCTTATATATATTTTAACTAAACAGGAGTATTTTTTTGAAATATCGAAAACTATTTAGCGTTTAATAAATATGGAAATCACATTAAGTATTCCTTAAAATGGCATGTTTTGTATTTGTTTTTACCAGTAACTTAAAATAAAACCAGAAAAATCCAATCAAGAAACAATCCTCCACTCGATCCAACTTCATCTACCACTCTCTTTCTTCTCCCCAAGTCCGGCGCAACAGTCAAGCATAGCAGAAGGAAGAGCCACCAACCAATGAATAGGCATTTCGCTCGATACCTGATGAGCTTTAAGCTCGACTGTCACTAAAGTTCAATTGGTTCTTTCTCAAAGCCCTCCGACTTTCTCTCTCATTCTCCCTCTTACTCTCAGCTCTGCAGCAATCCATTTTCGTTATTGCGTGCTGGTCAATCGATGCTTTGATATAGTAACGCATTATAACGATCAGAAGGGTCTTGTACGCAGGCCGCGCCTCTCCCATTCACGTCAATCATCCTTAAATCCGAAATCCGCGCGGATCTCTTCGCCGGCGCGCGCGAGCTCCCGCGCGCAGCTATATCACGCGTCGCGATTAAATTTTCGCTGCTGAGGCTAATCCCGCGTGGTACGATGAGCTGTCGGGCGCTGGAAGCGTTTGGAAGTTTTATAATTTCAATATTCTGGAGATGTGGTTTTAATTACAGACTCTTAATATGACCTTCTTAATGAAGTTTCTTTTTAATTATGTGGATCGTTATTTTTTAGATTTTATATTTGTTTTTTGATTTATAGATATTTTTGTTTAATCAATTATTACTTTTCAATATTTTTATGTGAATATTTCTGGAGTTAAACTTGTTTTAATACTTTCTATACAAAGTTTGAAAACGATTCAAAAATATTGATTTTTGCATTTATGAACAAACCGAATATTCTGAATAGCGGGCTTCCACTTTCAATGATATATCAGTAAGCTTATACTGAATGCAGATAGCATAGAAAACGATGAAAAGCACTACTATCGCTCGATGAAAATACATGATCCTCTCGTATATAATCTTTCGAAATTTATTTGAAATTAATATTTCGAAAATGCAGCTTTTGCAAATAATATTATTCCCAACTATTTTTGCTCACTCCATGCCATTAAGCTTCTCTATAAAATAGTTCCGAGTCCCAAACAAACAGTTTGTGCCAATATATTAATGTATCGATTAATTAAGAAAACTTATATCCCTTAGCGCGGTAAGCATAGTATTGATTCCCAATATCTCACAATTATTAATCCTCCCATGTATATTCGCGAGCATTTTGGCCTATCTATCTTTTATAAGCCCTTCAGCTTTCTTGATCCCCCTCTATATTCATCCATCCTCTTACGACATTGCGTTATATCGACGTGGGGCCACACTCGTACACTCGCGCCTCTGTATAGGGTGCTCGAAAACTATCACATATGGGACGCACTAGAGAAAATAAAGTCCTAAGTAATTTTCTCATATCTGGATAATTCTTTCATAAATGATTGAGCTATTGCTTAGAGGAATTAACTCGATTGATTTTCTACAAGAGCGACAAACTCACTAGTCAACCGATGTTTATAAAAATAAATTGAGTGTCACTAACACTTTATGATAATATTTTCTACGACAATTATGTTAAATGTTCAGGTTTAATACGTAAAAGTATGTTTTTTAATCTAATAAATTAAAAATAATATCAAACTAATAAATTTTACGCGAAAAAACTTCTCACAGGATTAATTTATCTATGCGAAACATAACTTAATAATTTTATTATAAAAAATATGGAACATAGAAATGACATACTTTAGTATAGCTTACAATTACTTCTTTTTTTATAAGTATTAGACCATATACGAACTGCAATTTCTAGTCACCCAGTATATGCAGAAACCTCGAGCGCGATGAAGCTGATACGAATCCTTTAATGAGTTTAATAGAAGCGTAACGAGGTCCCACGTGCAGCTGGCTTGTTACCAAAGTACATCCTTCATTTCGTGTCCACGCTTCAAACTTGCCTCTCGCTTGAAGGAAGCCGCACACCGCTTCATATATATACATATCTAGACTCGATGCGCTCTGCCTCACCGAATACATGTTCGTTAATTTTCATTGTGCGTTACTCTGGAATCGTCAAATTCCAGTGGCCCGGGATCATCGAGGTCATCTTCTTTGATTTTTACTTTCAGAGATGACGAGAGAGCAAGCGTAGAAAATTAACTAGGGAATTTCATTTTGTAGCAGGTGGTCAAAAGGCGCTGGTATCGCTATTGTTTAGTTCACTGGCGAAACTCGATTGAACGGCAACAGCGTAGACGCTTGTTTGGAATTGTTGTGGCTGTTTTAATCCTATCCACCTAAGAGAAGTGTTTATGTATAAACAAAGATTTTAAGTTAGTGTGATGATTAAGTAATTTATTTAAAATAAGGGTAAGAGAATCTATTTTACCTGATTATATTAAACAATGAATTTCTGATAAATCAAAAATTTTAAAAAGTATTTGGATTTATTAATCATTATCTTTTTTTTCATATTATCACCTTTTGAGAAGGGTCAATTGTATTCAATTTCACGATTCAACTGCTTCCGGATTGAGAGATTTATCATTCATGAAAAAATATTCAATTTCAGAAGCACCCTCCCACGCTTATTATTAATTCAGTTTTATTTTGGGATTTCTGTATGAAGCCAAATTTATACAGTTCTGAAATAATGTTACGATTTAGTCACGTATTATTCCAATTTTAAATCTATCCATAAAGCTTTATAGTATCATATCTTGACTAATTAAATATGACGCATTTCAACATTAAAATTTCATTACAATTGAAATTCACAAAAAAAATATCGAGACAACTAATTCTATTTAATCCCCAATCACTCTTAGTATAGAAATTTTTTTTAGTATTAGATTATTCTTTCAGATTTTTATTAGTCAAGAGCTCTGCACTGTGGAAGTAATTGGATGCTTAATTGAACCATTGAAAAAACAAGGCAACTTATTTAAAACTCACTTGGAATGAAAACAAAAGTGCTTCCACCTAAATTATCTAGGAAACTTTGGTTAATGATTTTTCTATTTTGCCTTTTTCATGGCATGACAAGTCGGATTATCTAGGCATTAAATTAATTAGTATGCCCGTTAATAGATGAAGTACGGTAATATGAACATTTTAGTAGAAATAATAGACGCTGCCTTTGTCACGAATTTTTGTAATATATCAAATTTTAATTATTTAATATGATTTAACATGAAAATCATTAATTTCCATATTCTAAAATTTTTAACAAAAGATAACTTTTTAAATAAAATCTAACGCTGTTTATGAATTAAATATTTTCTATTTATAAAATCTGTCTCCCAAGATTTTAGCAAACAGATTTTCTGAGAACACTAGAATTCTTTTCTCACATGCCTGCAGTTTCCTCCTCTCTGCATTAATAACTTAAAACAATATTCAAAGCACGTAAATTTTCAATTAAACCACTCCTCCGCTATTTGCCCTTGTCTCCATCTCAACGCAGCCACAGGCCGAGGAGTTAAAGCGCGAACGCGAGAAACAGACGTATGGGCAATCGAAAACTTGGAGATTCGCAGAGCTCTGCTCATTTATTTGCAGCCAAGCCGCGATTCATCCACGTGCATACACAGCGAAGCGTACGCGTCGGAGTGTATATACAGCACTTGCGGAAATTTCTCGCAGTCGGCCCATAAAACTTGGCCGGGCGGCCCTCGGTGTACATTACCGGCAGGCGCAAGTTTTAATGGGTCGAGAGCTGCGGGCGCTCGCCGCGCGATATGCAACTCTTCGAGGCGTGCGAATTACGTTGTATTACACGTCGCGCACGCTGGGCGCTGAGCTTCTAAGTATGCTATGCATTTTTCATCAAGGGGGATGGTAGGTGGACAGCTTTTGACGGAGGAAACATTAAATCTAGATTAATCATTTTTTCAACGAGAGTTGGATGAGGAAGAATTTGGATTATTCTTTTCAAATTAGTCTTGAGAAATGTGGAAAATGGGAATCAAACGGAAGCTCAGGACAGCCTGAGAACTTAGTACGTATAATATTTAGTACATGAAAAATGTTGTAAATTGCAAGTTGTAGAAGCATGAGATAAAGGCTCTCATTTCTCGAATTTTGTCGTCTCTTTTTCTCTTTGCTAAGTAAAAAAGGAGAATTCTGAGACGAATACCGATAATTCGCCGAGGCGCATTAATCCGCCTAAGAATTTCTTCGCGGTTGCTCGCCAGCAGAAACGAATGGGAAGATGAATCAAGCGATGAATTTCAGTGTAGCCGCATAGTTCTCTTTTTACTTACCTCCAATACCTACTTCCGTGCATGATGATTTATAACTAGAAATTACAAACGTTTTACGTAGTTTTGAGCCCGTTTCTACTGATGTAGAATCCAAATTTTTCATACCTCTTACAAAAACTAATTAGTTCATTATTTATAAAAATCATACTACTGTATATTTAATTTTAGATAAAAATTGAAGGGAACTGGTAAACCATTTCATATAGTTACAAATTTAACGAAAAAGCAAAGAACATATGTATACAATTAAATTGATTATGGTACGTTAAAGCATGGCGAATTGAAATGTCGATATTTCACCTTCCACGTATCCGATTATTGGAATGCGAATATAATCCAATCTGAAATCCTGATATGTTAATTAAAGGTATAGATTCATACTTTATGATACAAAGAGCGCATAATTTTATTAGACCAATATAAAGATAAACAACTGCCGATAGGTCTATATCGTTAAAGATTGTATGCTTAAAAAATTCTATACTCTTGCTATACTTAAATTCGATCAAGTTCACACGATAGTCAAAATTTATACAAGAGTCGGAAATCATGTCAAGATTCCTATCGTCAGTTATGCGATAAATGATCATGATGCTTAAGTGATAATTAAATTAAAAATAAATCCTCTCACCCTGAAAAAATATAACGTGACATTTATTGAGATTGAATAAAAGATTCATTCTTCAGCAACCAATCAGTGAGCGCATAAACATCAGACTGATGCCTAACACAATCATCAACCATGTCGACTTGCTTATACAACTTTACATTATTTGCATAAGTTGATAAGATAATAAGAAATACACGCTAAAAAAAATTTAGTTTTTATTAGAATACTTAATATTATATTAATAATTGAACTTTCATTGATAGTATTCAATTTTATTTTATTTAAGTTTTTTGACAGGAAATTAGTACATTCAAGTATACTATGTATAGAGCTTGTGAAAAAATCCTGAAAAACTAGCTCATGAAAACAGAAAAATCAACCTTCAACAAAGTTGCAGTAAATTATCATGAAAATTAGATTTTTCTTTTTTAAAAAATACAAACAAATAAGCTTTTTTAGTTTCAAAGTGGATCAAAATACAAAATATTAATAAAAAGTCTATTTCATTTACTATCATAATACTTCATCAATGAGAAAGCAAAAATTCCATCAGATCAAGACCTTGTAAATCGCAGCGTATACAAAGATAATCCTTTGTATTTTTTTTCTTCAGCAAAAATCTCATTTATTAAATCTCACAAAAAAATAACATAGAAGCTTTACCGATTCCTCCAAAGTAATTTCCTTTATCCGATAACAAAACATAATCTTCGCACTAAAAACCCACCTCTATTCCGTAAGCAACGTACTTTCAAAGAACAATGCACTATCGATCCGTTCTCTCCACCTCTAAAAATGAACTCGATTCCCGCGCGCCGGACTAATCGGCTGCCTTCTTACCCGAATATACAGCGCTTCCCGGTTATACAGAGACTCAGGCGCGCACCTCCCGTCTCTCACTCTCTTTCTCTCTCTTTCTGGCTATAATCGTGCGCTCAAGCAACAAAACAAAACGAAAGCTCCCGCTCTGAAGAGAATGAAGTTCCGCGGCCATCGGATCGATAAAAAAAAAAGAAAAATAATAATAATAAAGCTTTGAGGGTTCTGGAAAATAATATTGTTCAGTTGTTAAAAAGATAAAAATAGAAAAATTATGTAAAGCCGCACAAATTATTGGACAAAGTTCGCAGCCTTCGAATAATCTGATATAGCGGATAGAAAAATTAGGAAGGAAGGCTCGAGAGACGCAATTTGAATTTCAAGCGTATGTGGATAGGAGGTGCCTTTTATATCCAGGTGAGTATGCGATATATGAGAGAGTTGGTTTTTTCTTTATTAAGCGGTTATATTAAATGGTTTAGTCTGGTGAGCGAAAATTAAACCCGAGCACAAGCGTTTAGCAATTTTGCTACAGGAACTATTTTTTCTGTGGAGGATCTAACAGTGTGAATAATTTTTTTTGTAAAAACTTTTCCCTATTATTATGATATATCAATTTAATTATCAACATATCATTAAACTGAAAATGATTAAATCCTTAACAGAAAAATGATAATTAATTATTTTGTAAACAATATGTTTCCGTTGATTTGTACTCGAAAAATTAATAGGGAAATCGTGTCATTCCCAGACTCTTAATTTCTTTTATTACACGTTCATTAACGTTACATTTGGATAATGAAGACATGTCGTCATTGCGCGAAAATAAATGACAATCGCCTACTCTCTCGTTCATTCATTATTCTCATTTGAGCATCAGGTGTGGGACGATTGTCGACGAGTTCGTTGGGAAATTGTTCCGTAGATTGCTGCGGTTATCAATGACGTGCGCGCACGTCAACAAAATTTGAGCTAATTCTCATTCGATCATCAATGAACTTCGTCTTCACAAGCACATTTTCATTAATTGTGGGGTTTGAACTGGACACGTCAAAACTAATGGAAAAATTAATCTGATCGCCATGTTAGTTGAATGTCATCAATGTCAACGTATCTGCTAATTAATAATCGTTGGATAAGTTGAGTTTACCGTCGTATTAAAGTTAATGGACAATTTTTTCAAATTCCGAGTGTAAATATAAATTTTGCAAGTTGTTCGCTGTATGGAAAAATCATAAATAATAATCTTTCGTACACTAATTATGAAATATACTATCTTGTTTCCAATTTGATATTTAGAGATTCATACATTTTCAAATGTAGAATGGAACTTTGATCCTAAAGCTCTTCCTGCGTTATTTCCAATCTATAGTGTAAAATTTGCATGTCCATCGACTAGATATGAAATATGCATTTTCGAAATCAAGTTGTATAATCTTTGTTATGTGACATTTGATGAGAAAATGACAAATTTTACTCGATATTTTCGAATTTGCTATTTAAAAAGACAATTAAAACAAACATACAATTATTCAATTATATAAACAAACACTATTACTCAAGAAACTTTAGAGGAACTTTAAAATAATCATATTCAGAAAAACTGAATAATAACGAATTAGTTAATTTACGAGTAATTAACAATTTTCGCCCATCAAACAGCAACGATAAAGCAACATGGCTGTATCTCTACTGAAAACAAACGAATGCGCCTCTCGTAATCTGCAAAGCATTCAGCCTCCATCGATAAACCATCCTCCGATTACCCGAAAATTTACGACCTCTTCATCGACTCGAGGACTGGCCGTGAGAGCAGTTTTGCAATTTCTCTCTCTCTCTCTCTCACATCCAACCTGTGAAGCGTAAATTAGCGATTTCCTCCGCAAAGCAGAGAAAAGGCACACGTCGATAAGCGTATTTTCCCCCGATTTGGCCAAACTCCAGGAGTGCCCTCTCCTCGTGCGGTGGTCTATACACACGTGGGGAAAGGAGTGAGCCTGCGAGAGCGCACGGGGGAGAGGCGAAAAAAAAAAGAAACTGATTACCACGTATATCGACTGGCCGGCGACTATAGCGCGCAGAGTTTTTGGCCGGACGCCAGCAGCGCCGCTCAAGAGAACTCGTTTACCATCGGATATATCGAACAATGCCGCGCGCGCTCGTAAGGGCTCGAGTTTCAGGGTGTTGGGCGCAAGAGGGAATCCGCGCCGCGCCTGTAGGCAGCTATTCTCTCTGATGTAATGTCATTTTCGATGCGCGCCCGTCGAGAGGCCAGCTGTAACTTTGTAAGCTAAACGAGCGCTTTGACAGAGATATTTTGCTATTATCTCGTGGAGAATGGAAAGTTAATTTAAGGTAGAAGCTCCTTAATTAGGAAATGAATTAAGTTTGTTATTTGTTTACTAACTGTAATTGAATATTTTTTACTAATTTGGATGAATTTTTATGCAAAAAACTGTGTTGTTATAGCAACTTGTAATACATTTTTTATTTTTGAATATTTATTTTTATTTTGAATATCAGTTTTTTGACAACAGTTCATTTAAATATAACTTCTGAAATTTAAGACTTTAAAATTACATTTAACTTTAGTGATAGGAATACTACTCTTCCCTTTATTTTAGATTTAACTTAGTTTGCTTTTCTTGTTAGGATGCACAGCAAAACAAATGAGATACAGTTAAACCGGGTTTCTAGGATGTTTGAAGCATCTGCACTACCAAAATGGAATGTAATTTGAAACAACTAAATTTCGGTATTTTTTGGTCAATTATACTTTTATTTACTTACTTCGAGCTATTATCCGTAACTTATTCAACGAACAAAAAATCGTTTCACGAAGAATCCTTAAACTAATATTATGTGAATTCAAAAACCAAAACTTTGTTTTACAAGAGTATGAAATAGCTAAGAAAATACTTGCACACTCCTTTATTAAATTTCCTTCTGTCTATCCATAACTCGCTCTAATATTATTAAGACCTCGACAATTCTCGCGCCACTGACATTGTAGATTCAATATACAACCTAGCAGCGTGCACTTCGCGTTCCATTTACGAGCCCTACAGCGAGAGAGAGAGAGAGTGAGAGAGACGAACAATCAGCTAATAACAACAATGGAACGAGCGCACATACGTTTTCCTTTCGTGCACCTAATACAATCCTTCGGAAAGTCCCACTTTACGCGCGCTCTCGGCTCTACACGGGCCACTTACGGAAATCTCCGGACGGACTCGACCCTGAAAAACGAGCGAGTCGTCTCGTCTTGTGCTTGATCGATCACTCGCCCCTTAGATATACACCGACTCTCCTGAAGACATTGAAAAACGTAGAGAATGAGGAAAATTCGTACAGGGACAAACTTGATCGCGCTTATCAGAGATCTTTCATGTATAATATATTTTTCATACAGTGGTTAATTAGCTTTATTAGAGATGTAAGTGTTATATACAAAAATTTCTCAAAATCGGTTGCTAGTATCAACCCATTGATTTCTAAAAATGTAATTGTCGAATTCTGATCGATCTAACTTTTCGAATTACAATAGTTCATTTACAAGATTATAAAACTTTTATTAATTAATAAAAAAGTTTATGATCCCTGGTGTAAATGAATTCCATTTTATAGCTAGTTAATATCTTGCAGGGTAGGAAATAGGTAAAAACTAGCTATTTCTTGGCCTCCAGCTATTTTAAATGGTTAAATTTCTACCAGGGATACCATGTTAACTATAAAAAACGAAAAAATAATAGAAATTACATTTTACTTTTAAATTTACTTAATTTTAATTTTACATTTTACATTTCTTATCTAATCTTCTGACTTTCAGCAACATTTAAAATTAAACAAAATGAGCTTTTCCAATTTTTTGTTTTTTTCAATTGTAATCAGAAAAGTCATTCTAGGAGTTGAATGTTTTATACTTTAAATAAATGAACAACTTTACTCCAACGATTGCGCAGCTTTGTTCTATATAATTTGTGAAAAATACACTTTTTTATTGCACAACAAAGTTTTTTAATAAAATGTAAAATAAAAATCAACAAAAATTCTTTTACATTTTTTACAAGAAAATAAATACGTCGATTAAACATTCCATCAGTTCTAAATTTTTCATTTCGTTCCTTTGTTAAAAAAAATGAAATAACTGAAAATTTGCAATTTTCCCTCAGTCTCCTCTAGATAGATACATACGCAAGGTCAGGTTTTCTCCGCGTGTGTACACACACTTCGGTTTGACCCCCTCGTGCAGCAGTAATTTTCACCGCGGTAATTGACTTTTTCGCTCTCTGTCGTCGGCGAGTCGGTTATTAGGATGATTACCCGTGTCCGTGATCGAATATTTCACCTTCGCCAGGTTCGCTGCAGGCCAAAGCGCGAGGGTTGCACGAAATTATTGAGTTACCGCGTTTACGGCAGAGGCTGGCTTACTCGATTTATTGACGGCCAGCCCGCTCGTATAATGAGGCCATGTATATCGATATTTACAGCGCAGTCATGTAATAATGACTGTTAAAAAGGCTGGGATTTACTCAAAACATGTACTATTTAGACAACTATAAGCTCGAATTACAAGCGACGCAGCTTCTGCGTGGGATATTGGGGAAATGTTGAATGGACGAGCGGAGGGATGAAGAGCAAAATTGAAAGAGCCATCCGCTTGTAAAGAGCTTTCAGCTTGTGCTCACACGTTTCTGTTTGCGGCGGTCCCCTACTTGCAGTGCGAAAAAATTGCCACGAAATTCGTAGACGATGAGTTGCGAAAAAACGCTTTACTTGACTGTCATTCAACCCTCGAAATTATAAGAATTTTTTACGTTTCGTTATTCAATTTTGAATAAAAGAAGTAATTAAAATAAATAAATAATCTCCTGGAATAATTATCGGGTGCATAGTATCGGATTTTCTCGATCTATTATTCGGAGCTGCATATTATTTTCAATGCTGCTCAATAGAAAATATTTATCGGTCGAATGGCAAAACAGAAAAAAGTAGAACTGACGACAGGCTTCCCGCAGACTGCTTTTGTCACGGCTACCTTCAATGAGATCTAGCTGACAAAAGAAAAAAAAAAGAGAAAGAGAGGAGAAAAATACACGGTATAAAAAGCGGCATCACTGTTTTGCTTCTTGGCGAAGGTAACACTCGTGGCTTTTTCCGAGATGAAAGTCGCCCTAAAAAATGAGAATAAACATCTTTCGTCTCGAAGAAAAGCCTGGAGAAATGTGTGCGTACACTTACTTATCGATAACAGAACGGGACGATTAATAAATTGCAGAGCTTTTAATTTCTTAATGTTATGGCTATAGATGGAACCATCGTGATTTGAGTAGAGACAGGAATAAAACTTTTCTATTTGGACTGTATTAGAGTTTTCATTTTTTATAATTCAAAGTTATTATGACAATAAAAAAGTTTAATTTAATGACAATATAGTATTAATGACCCGGGATTAGATTTTATTTTCTACTAATTTACTAAAATAATCCAAACTATCTTTTAAAAATAGGAAAGTAGTCAGTTGTGGCTGGGCACATAAGTGTGAAAAGTGAGTATTTAACTCTCGAAACCTTTTTCAAACAAAACAATGGAAAAAGTTTCTAAAGGTAAATGTTTACTGTAAACATGCATTTTTGAGATCCGAATAGTAAAAAATTTATTTTTAAATTTTCATTTATTACAAAACTAATTAATGTTTAACTCTATTATTTAACAAAAGCCACGTTACATATTCTTAAAAAGAAAACCAAATCAAAACACCACTTTCTTTTTTCATAAAAAGGTCTCGCTTTTTTATATTAACAACAAAATCGATCATTGTTCTACTCTCAAAATTTTCCATTACACGCCATTAATTCTCTGGTCTCGTAAGATCCACAGCTTATACCATTTCTCAAAGCCGGTGATAAATCAGCGCGCAAATTTTTTTCACTTCGCTTGCCCTTAAATCTCCGCGTCTTACGTATTTCTCCGGCGCGCTTACACATACCCATACGTAGCTCTCTGGGCACAGGTCGCTCGGTAGCAGCATCTTTAACTGCCTCTTTAATCATACAAACACCTGTTACTTTCAGCTCGCGCGAGCATGTAGTTATAAAAGTCTACCGAAATGCCGTTAAGCCAAAGCCGCTGCTCTTCATTATGATGTACTACGTGCGCAGTTTTCTACTTTAGTATTTTTTTCGGGAGGGACAGCTTCCTCTTTTTTTTTTCATTTTCTGAAAGAGCCTTCATAATAAATGTAGTGGAGAAATTCTTGTCTTTCTCTAGGAGCGTAGCGCGCGCAAAAATGCTTCGAGGTCCTGTGCATCATTAGTTTTCTGACTGTGAAGAAGGCACGTAAACGCATTGTTGTTGGGATGTGAGAATTTTTTTACTGTGTGCAAAGGCATCATTTTGCAAATACGCAATTTTTGTAGTATCTTAAGGATGCAGTTATTAAATGTGAATAGGGAATTATTATGTGCTTCTAATTTAATAGCGTAGTTAGTATTTGTATCTAAAAATATTTAAGTATGAGTTAAATCAAGATGAGGAATCAACATTGATGCTCATGCAGTACTATTTCTTTTTAATTACATAAAGTTTGTAAAATCTTAATTGTGGATCTTTTATATTGTTTTAAATCCAATATCACTTGAAAGAGTTATCGAGATTAAAGTTTCTGCTGTGACGTTATCATCACTAAAGTTTTGAACTCCACCTTTGTGAAGTTTGAAAATTGACGTGAAAATTCAAATAGATTACAAAGAAATTAAACCATGTTCCATAATAGATGATAAGAAAATAAATTTGTAATTTCCGATTTTCTAATAACCATGATCTACTTTTAGTTCTGAAATGAAACCATGGATGTAGCATGTTAAAAAATCTAAGAGAATCTATTTAAGATAATTTATTTAATTTGTTTATAAATTAATAACTGCTATTTTATACGTACTGATTCTTCATCCATATTGTATGATGAATGTATAAAAATATTGAAAAAATAACAACTTAAATTCTAAAATTTATACTTTCTTTAAGATCATAATACGTAAAATTCTTTTTTTCTAAAGAATTTTAAAATTCTATGAATATTTACATTAATTAGAACGTTTAAGCAGCTTATTATATAAATAAATCTTTTAATAAGGTCCCATTCTAAATAATAAATATCTCATTTCCCTAAAGATTCATAGAATTTAAAGATTATTTCAAGTATGACGTCAGAGAGTACACCGAGAGAGAGACACGTGTCCGCGATCTTGCGTCACTTTTATTAAATCTCATATCTGCGACATCACAGCTTGTAATAAGCCATAACACACGTGAAAGCCAACCAATTAAATCGGAATTATTTCATCACTTTCAGGCTCATACCGATTGTCCTAGGATTCGTAAATAAGCAAAAAAAAGATAATGGCGCGCGTCACTGTTAGCGCAAACTTGCATAATTACGAGCGAGCGCGAACGCGCGTTATACTCCCGGCGACGTCGGAGCCCTTCGAACCAGGTCAAGGACACGCGCAAACAAGTTTGCTATTCGGTGTGTGTACGTTGTACACGCGTATGTGGCTAAGTGCGTGGAATTTGCGGGCAGGAGCACCACGTGGATATTGAAAATCATCGCGTCTGCATTATTGGCCTAGGTTGATTAGTATTGCAGCCGATAATCTGGGACTGAATTCGATATAGAAGTAATAGTTTTTGGAGATAAGCCAGAAACGATAGCTTGTTGTGAGTGATAATGGATTCATTAATTATTAAGTATTTGAGTTATCATTTTTTCTTTTTTAGTCGGGCTTCTATTTGTACTTAGAAAAGTTGTATTTTTTATTTTGATAAATATCAAGTTTTTCGTAATTTGTTCAAACTATGACTTGAAACATATATCAGGTTTTTAAATTACTTTCAGGGGTAGTAAACTAATAGTATTACGGATAAATAAAGAAACTCATTTTTTCACCCAATATTTGGTTTTGGAGAAAAAATTATAACCAACTTGCGGTTTTTTCGTTAGAAGAATAAGTTAACAACATATTTATTAAATTGAAATTTTTCATTGTTTTCAGTATCTACTACACTTTAGTTTTCTTATTAATATAGAAGAAAAAAAAATATTTAACGTAACTTTTAACTGTTATCCAAAACAATTTATATAATATCATCAGTATGATTCAGAAA
The DNA here is from genome assembly GCA_900480035.1 of Eupelmus urozonus. Classification (NCBI taxonomy): domain Eukaryota; kingdom Metazoa; phylum Arthropoda; class Insecta; order Hymenoptera; family Eupelmidae; genus Eupelmus; species Eupelmus urozonus. The sequence goes on from UELX01002046.1 coordinate 14,862, forward strand.
ATATTATAAATTTGCGACTCTTCATCTTCATTAATTAAGAAAATATTACAATAATTAACTAACCAACTTTTATATTTTAATTCAATAAATCATATTACCAAAATATTTTATAAAATATTGTACCTTAATAAAGCTAAATATACGAGTAATGAAAAATCAATAAAAGGATAAATTTTATAAAGCAAAGAAGTAAACATAAAATACGAAGGAATAAAAAGTAGAATTATTTCAGAAAGGAAAAGGCAAAGAGTAAGAACAATCGTAAAATGAACAGTAAGAGAAACAATAAAGAAGAATAACCCGTGGGAAAAAGTACGAAGAGCTTTGCGAGCCGCGAGAAAGAAAGAGAAAACAGAGTGCACGAGATAAGGCGAGAAATAGATAATGTTATGTTTTTATAGCATGCGGGCTGCGCCGGCGTTTTCCGCCTCAAAGGATAAGCTGGTAAGGGGGAAACCGCTTGAAAGTCGATAACCACAGGACGAGCCTTACCGACGAGGCTGAGGCGGCATCGGATGCTTTGTCAGACTTAATTCAACGTTTTCTGAATGTAACACCGCGCGACGCTGCTGCGCCCTGGACCAGCTTGACTATATCTACTGAGCTCTATATAACATGCTCACCAACCGCTCTGATTTTTCTGACGTTATCATTCTTTTTTCTTTCAGTTTGATTTTTTCAGCACTATTATTATTTTTTTAAAAGTATTAAAAACATTAATTGACACTATTACTTAATATGTAATTAAGTATTAAACTTAATTCTAATTATTAATATGTAAATTATAAATTTTGAATAAAATATTAAAGAAAAATTAATCATGGGGATATTAGATACAGATATAAAATAATTACAAATTTCAAATAATTTTCTAAAAATTTAAATCTAGAGAAGTTGACTGTCTAACGGCTTTACATTTACCAGATACCTTTTGCACAGTAGCAAAAGGAGTCTGAACACTGTCAACATTTTCTGCTGATTATGATGTACTTGGCCTGTTGAATGTCTCTTAAATTAATAAAGAGTAATAGACATTTTTTCAATTAGTGTAGAAAGTAATCCTTTTTTTTTAATAGGTAACGACTTTAGAAATTTTGTATTAAACATAACCGAGTTACTTGATTTCACTTTACTTATGAGTTTAATGATTGTCTATTGGTATGAATTTATACAATTGTGCTTATTTTTAAATAAAATTCCATTTCAGATATTTGAAGTGATCTATTCCAATTTCATATTGATATCACGATGAGGTTTCGTGTTTCCATCGAGAGAATAGCCTTTCGAAATAAGTTATATAAAACACTGATAGATTTTATTACCATCGTATCGTATCAATATTTTTAGAATAAACATACTACATTTTCCTGGAAAATTTAATAATTAATCCGTAATTTAATAATACCTAGTATATTTTGATATCATGTGCGTACTTATATTTCACCAGAAAATATAAATTATTTGATAATAAAAAATTATTAATAATAAAATATATTTACTAATTAAAAATTACAAAGCGCCATGCATTTATAAGCATCAGTCACCAAGATTACCATCTATAAAAATCAAAAATAAGTCATACAACAGCCATTCAACAAATCCAGCGAATTAATTAACACAGACAATGGCATTCAGTTAAACGCGCACAAACAGCCATATTCACTTATATATACATACACGAACGTCACACGCTCGTCGTCGTGATGATTAATGTATGAGGGCGACCAATCTTCGAAACTTGGAGGCCAATATACTCGGCGGGCCGCATCCGTTTGCCTAGCGCGCGGAGCGCCAAGCTACGTTCTCAGTAGTGTAATCCAGAACGCGTCAGGCATTGATTAGCCATTCGCGTTTCATCAGCTTATGGACTATTATTGTTCGGCCAACTTTCGATAAATAAATACACGACGGGGCTGTACCTCTGCGACGAAAACAATAACAGGGCGCGTCGCTCCGCTAATGATGTGCGTTTAATTAAAATTAATTAAACGGACTTTAAACAATCGCGCATAAACTGAGGGGCTCGCGCGCGGCGTGGAAGAGAGGAATTTTGGACGTTCTTTATTAAAGCGGCGCGCAAAAGAGGATGACTTCGCGAAGCGAAGTCTATTTTATTATTGCTGTTTTTAAAATTTTTCATAACAATTATGAATTTTGTTTGTTGATTATTTTTATAAAAATTAAGTATTCATTGATACTTAACGTATGCTTCAAACAATATCATTATATATTATTCATACATTCAAAATTTTAGTCGAAAAATCGAAGTAAAACGATTAATTTCTGTCCAACAGCATTCTCTTGAAATACTGGGATGCGAAAGTAGTCCCAAAGTTCGTCGAGTAAAATTTTCATTGCGAGAATACAACGGAAATTCCCATTTCAATTAGGATGGAAATTTTGACTCCATTAAAGGGGGCTTCCCACGCTCGGAAAACTTTCAAGGGTGAATTTATTAACGCATTTATTCTTAAGTAAATGCGTAATATTTGCGGTATTCACGAGCTCCTTTACATAAGAACAGCAGATACCTCGCAAAAGGCCTTTTAGTTCGAAAAGCATCTTTGAGAGAATCATCTTTCTGCTGAACTTTTTTACCCAAGTTACGGAATTTCCGGCTTTTAACTTATGTATCAAAACATCATTCAATAAACCGGGCTATTAGCTCCAAGTTCGGAAACAAGAATTACTTTTCTTTAAAAAAAGTTCCGGAAAAATTTCCTTCTTTAAATCACCTCAAAAATAATTTGAACCTTAAATCACCATACCTTCAATTACGCGTACAAAAAATAATGCCGTTTAAGCATCCAGCAGCACACATCTTTGTCAACTCGCACCTCGCAAAGGTAAATGATGCTTAAAAATATTCGCGCACGAGCGAGAAGGTAAAAACTTCATCCTCCGCATCGATGCTCAACTTGCTCGCAAGTATCGGAAAAAGGGAAAGCGCTCAGTTGGCTCTCTCTCGCCGCAATCGAGTGCAAAAAAAAACGGCGAGAAAAAAAGAAGAAGAAGAAAAGAGAGTAAACGCTCGGGGATGAAAGACGAAAGGTAAAATCGGCAAGGCAAATGCCGCGGATTTAAAAGTTGAAATTAAGCTCTCTCTTTCTCGCTTTTCCGCGCCCGGCGTTTCCACCTCATTCAAGCGTGACTCTCGTGATTTCCAAGAGCAGTCCCTTTTGCCGGCCCTCGCAGCGTTTGTTTAGCGAGAGAGCGAGCCTGCGCGCCGCTGGCCTTTGTTAACCGGCCCGTCTGCGCGGGAAGCCATATTTCATTACGCTCGGGAAGTTCGCGCGCGGCCGCGACAAAAGAAGGGTGCTGGAAGCAGCCGCTCTTCTTAATTATACGAGCGCGCCCCGGCGGGAGCTTTTAATCGTGTGGCAGCGGCTTTTCTTCCGGCGAAATTTTCTTTTGCTTCTGGGATGGAAGCCTTTTCGTGGCGATTCGCTGTTCAATTGATTTCAGAGCTGAAGAAATCTGAAGGGGGAAGAAATTTGCCCAACTGGAGAAAGACTAACTTTGCTGGGCGGCATCTCTGACTTTTCTGTCTTGGAGATGCTTTTCTTGGGATGAAATGATGAAAAAACTCAAACTAAATGTATGCGATTAGGTCAGTTTTAAAATGCACATCCTAAATCGATTTTCTAAAAAAAAAGGGAAAATTAAAAAAGATTTCAAGAGACGCAGACGATACGACAAGAGTCGAGCGATAAATTTTCAAGCTCGAGGCGCGAGGGCAAGAATTTTTTTTTGCGCGATTAATTTTGATGGTATTCGGAAACTATTGCCCGCCTGATCCTTAATAAAAGCGTCGGCAGCTATCGTTTTATTGCGCTCAATCGAAAACGAAATTTCCATCGTTAATCTTGCTTTTCCGTTGAGAAGCAGGAGGCGGAGGAGAAGAAAATTCCGCCCCGGTTATTGTACATTCCGGGAGCGAGCGAGCGCCAGCGCGTTCCGCGCGCTGATGAAGTTTTTTCTGTGTGCGCCTGCCGCGGAAATCCTGCGATGAGGAAGCACTAATAAATCCGGATTACGGCTTACCCATATTAAGAACCGCGGCATTTCACAGTTTCTGCAAAGTCGACGTATAAAGCGCAGTGGCTATTTCTCTTTTCCCCGTTCCGCGCCAGAAAAATAACAACACGCTCGCTGCTGAGCCGCTAAGCATTTTTCTTCGATTCCCAGCGGAGAGTTGTATTTCATTAACGCAATAGCGATTCGCGCGCTTTTTTGCTTTCAAGCTCGCGCAAGCTCCGAAGATAATTGATTCGCTCGAACGTTACTTTTAATGGATGAGATGTATTGCTTCGATTTCCAGTAATGCTCTTTAGCGGTTAGCGGTATTTATGACAATCTTGATGAGCACTGCGATCGAATATTATTTATTCTTCTATTTACTATTTCCATTTTGATCGATATTGCAAAACTTTGTGAATCAGTGATTTTTTTAAAATTGCGTCATATATCAGTCGAAAATCGATTTGCTTTACACCGGACATATACGACGCGTTTAATCACGCCTTCAAAATCCGGCTTCCGTAACCTAACGAACGTTTCATTAGCCGCTTAATGAAAAAAACTTTAATTCCCCGAGGTCGTTGACGTCGGCCACGAAAAGAGCTCAGTCGCTCGTGGCGGAATTGATAAAGCCCAGGCTCCCTGAGCTTGTACTCGAAAATCTAAATTTACCGGCTGGCCTGCGCTACACGGGCTGCACAGTGAAACTATCACAGGGACCATGCGCGCGCGCGCGCAATCACTTTTCATACGGGGGCTAACCTGCCTCTTTGCGCACATTCGTTTTCCACTTTGCCCTGTGTCTATATGCTCTAACGCTCGCTGTGCATCTGCTGACGTAAATAGCTGGACAGCTGCACGAAATCTCGCTCTATTTCGCGCAGACATTTTTTAAATGTTTTTTAACGGCTCTCTTATCTCGTTTTCATTTATCGCGGCCACTTGGCTAGGTGTTCTGCAGCGATATTTTTTTTCAATTACTTTACAAATATATCTTTGTACTTTCAAATTGTTTGCATACGTTCGCGTTTGTGGAAACCTGTGTATATTAATTATGAAATTGAGTAGATGATATGCACTAAGTGTTTCATGTGCGAGTTTGCATTTGCATTTGAGAGTATGTAACTGCCACCGTAGAGATACTTTAGAGAAACACTTAGTTTAATTGGATGTTAAGGAATATTTATTTAATAAAAGTAATTCATCTATATAATTTATTGTAGAAAGAAACATTATTTTCTATTGTATCCTTAAAGCTACTCATTAGTTAAAATAAATAAATTTAATAAAAAAATGTCTCAAATATTAATTATTAAACATTTACGTAAAACTATTTACATTTAGCTGTTAGATTCCTAGCGGCAGTCGGTCGGTTCACGTCTCCAGCGAGCTAGCAACGACTTGGAATTCGTATCAAGACTCGCAGGTTATTTTCCCTTCTTTCTTTTCTACATCCGTCAGATCAGCGGACAAAAGAGCATGAAAGTTGCAGGAGAGAACAGTCCTATAGCAGCGGCAGTAGCAGCAGCAACAGCAGTGGTCCGCTGGGAGCGAGGAAAGAGCGAGAAACTAGATTTATCATGCCTCGCGTCACTCGCATTGCACGAGATCGAAATAGTTTTTATCTCCTCGGACGATTTACTTATTATTTCCTGCCCTCCCGTTTATCTTGAGATTATATTTCTGAAGGACCACCTAATTCTCTTGTAAGACTAACCTGCTAAGAAAGTGGATAAATCTTTTATTAGGATGACTCGTATTGTATTATGATTTGTTTTCCAAGATTACTTGCTATTTACAAATCTGGGTATGATTGCGAATTGATGATAAAATATAAACACGTTCAATAATTAAAAGATTTTTTTATATTGACATAAAAATAATTTGAATGTGAAATAATCCTAAAATAAAATGTTGATGAAAGGAATATCAGAAAAGTTGCTATTAATTCAATTCTTTCATTAGTCCAGGTACGTATAATTAAATTAATAAAAAAGAAAAAAAATTCTTATCGACTCTCTAAAACCAAACAGGCACATAAAACAAAGAACTCCGTAAATGGACTTAAAAACGTCGCAGTCGTTTACCGCGAGAAAATGTCTCAAAGTCTGTGAAAATAATCTTGCCGTGTACACGCAGTGGCCATTATTAATATCGGCCATCGTCATTGCCATCTCGACAGCTATTAAAATTCATTAAGAAGCCAGCCCTTTCGTCGCACGATAACGAGCTCCTCGAACTAATCTCTCTGCCGGTCATTGCATATAATTCGCCGGCGTTGCCGCGACTCCCTACTTAATTTCCGCTTATCGGCACTCCACCAAGCGCTCGCCTGCAACTTTGCGCCCGTAGAAATATTACCACATGCTGAAAGATCTCGTACTTTGAGAAAATGTAAAAAAAAGGGGTAAATTGTTCATGACTTTTGACGTTTACGAGATTGTCTAAATGGTAATGAAACACTTGAATATGAAAAGTTAATTACAGGGTGAGATTACAAAACAGTTTGACTATGATAGTTATTGGTTATATGATCTTTATTTTAATTATGAAAAGAGTTTTCAGAAGTGAAGAGTTTTTGTAAATTGCTCAGATCTAAAAGATTACTAAATTTATCCTATCCACACTTCAGCGTTATTCAGACGTTTTTCATGAAGAATATATTTTTAACTTAAATTTTGAAATATCTGATTAGTACTATTTTAATTCAACGTACGAAAGGTTGACACTTTTTTGATACTGTACGTCATATTCACTCGCTCAGAAAAACCGCAGGTGCATTTGAATTGCACGGTACTTTTCATTTAAAAAATTCTCGTGGCATATGCATAAATTTCAACAAGTTTACTTTTAATGCAAATTACCCCTTCTATCCGTTTTTCTTTATTTCTACATGCTTGACATTTCGTCATGCGCTCTTTTTGACTCACGATAAATTTTGGTTCAAAGTCCCTTTGGTTAAAAATACAAATTCTCACAGTGAGATTTGGAAAATGTTAAGTGCATTTTTTCTAATGGCTATTCATATTACATAATGAAATATATTAAGTATATCAAATGTGACACCTATAAAAGGAATACTATTTGTGCGTAGATAAATATAAATATCAAACATATAAGATCTTAAACGTATTTAAAATCATAAAGTTCCAGTTAATTGTAATAATGTAGGGAAAAAATTGTTTGTCATATATAGAATTAACGATTATTATAAAGCATTCAACGTTTTCTTAGTCAATATTAATTATTTGATGGTTTGTAACAGTAAACTATATAGGTACTAGCATCTAGTATTTCTTGCAATTATATTATTTAATCGCAGTCAAATTTTAAAATTAAAAAAGGCTCTTAAAACAATAAAACTTTATCACCAACGACGTCATTATTATCACAAGAAACAAAACTGTTTATCTCCTCCCCAACAAACGCTCTAATCAAATTCACCTTTATTAGATTTTCAAATAAATTTGATCAAGTCTCTATTAAATTCCACTTACCTTCTTTCTTCAGGTATCCGCGCAATCTCTCATCGTGCGCATCCGTCTCGCTCTTTCTCTCTACCCATTTCCATTAGTCTTGCTTTCTCTCTCTTGCTTTCTCCCCTACTTCCTTATATCTTTCGCCTACAGTCAAGACGCGCGCGACTTCGTCGTCGGTGCATAATAAATTATTTTCCCATTTCCTTGCGCCCAAGGATGTAATCTACTCGCAGCTTGGGGGGCGGTTGCTTTTTGTTTTCTCTCTTCCTCTGTCTTTCACTTTATTTATTTGTGAATAAATTTTAGCAGCCAAATACTGTCACATTTTTCCTCTGCTCATTTCATTCTTCTTAATTTTGCTAATGTGTATGTCGGACCAAAACACGCAGAAAATAAGGAATAATTGGGTATCTATAACTTACACCGATTATAAGTGTCTATTTTATCGTCAGCCACTTAATATAACTGTTGTATCTGTTTTGCAGATTTGCAAAATTTTAAAAGCAATTTTCAATGTTTTTTATAATGTTTACAAACTATGTTGTTTACTTGTAAAATCATTTAATTTTTCAGTTTTTTGGCTACAGAAAACTATGGAAAGAACATCGAACTACCAAAATAAATCTTGTTTTGTATAGTAAGTGTGAAATTTAATTTTACGACCTGTTGACAGGCTATAAAAGTCATTTTTACATATATGCGTATAAATCCAATTTTGTAGCCTGCAGTTTTATTTACAGTAAAAATCTGTTATTTTTAGTAGTTGTTGGCCATCCATAGAATTATACTGAATACTTCACTTTTGATAGAAACAGTTTTTTATAACAAACAATAAACTTTTTTTCATGTATACAAAATTTAATTTACGTCTAAAAATGATTTCTAGATGATTTTTTTTACAATTGCTACAATTTTTATCGTACTGTACTAAAATTTGGTGAAGATTTATGAAAATACGAAAAAACAATACTGAAAATTTAACCAAAAGCAAGCTACCATCTCTTTCTCGTATAAATATTACATTTTAAATTCCATAGTTTATAGTTTTTCAATCTTTTACCTTGTACTCTCTCATCTTCAACGTAACTCCATTTATTAACTGCATCTACATACAATAAGCACACCGTCAATACCATTGTACCAATACCAACAACTGCATTAAGATTTTTCTGCGAGCCTTAAACTACTTGTTGTTTTTATCACGCATTCCCTTAAATACGCATGCTCTGCCAATCGAGAAATGAATTTGAACGAGTGCCGCTCGGGCGCACATTATTGATGGCTGTAGCTTCTATTCTCCGCGTTCGTACCTGCATTATTGATTATCAGATGTTTTCGAGCATCGCTGGTTATTAAAATTCCATGCGACATGCCAGCGCAGCGCTCCCGGCGGAAATAAGAGCGTAAAGTCGCCCGCGCTCGGCCGCGTAGATCGATCGCTCTCTGTGAAGCTGCATAGAGCGCGCGACTCGCGCGTACAGCCAATTCCAAGTTCGATTGCACATTGTTCAGGGTTTGATTGAAAACGAATTGCCGATATTACGGTATGCCGCCTCTTTTGCTGTTGTTCGCTTGCGGACTTGTTCCGCTACCTCCTGACGCGACTTCGTTTTTTGCGCTTCTTCTTTGCCCTCTGCCAGCCTTGTTCTCTCGATAATTCGTCGCTACGGTTGCTGCTGTGCTTTATTTGAGCTGCGTTTGCTGTGTTAGTGTCTTTTCGAGCGGTGGTTATCGAATATGGTCTTTTTGTTGGGTGCGGTATTGAGTCGACCGCGACACTTTGTTAGTAATCGCATTTGAGTTTAAGTTTAATTTTTTGGAATGCGGATTCATTAGTTTTTGCTAAATAAGTAAATAAACAATGAAATATATATATGCATATTCTTTTTTAATTTCGTAATCTGGCTGATTGAATCATCTTTTCTTGAAAAAAGTGTCTTAAAAACTCTTAAACTAGAAGCATTATTTGTACAATTATTTCAAAAGTTAATATAAAAAACAAATATCAGATATTGCATCTGTTTATTAACTTATAATGGTATTGTATCATTACTCATCATTATCCTCCAATATTATTTTTTTCCGAGTATTTGTATTTATAACGTCCATATATCAAAAATTAGAAATATAATTCTCGATGCTCTCAAAGAATATCATAATTTTTATTCTTCCGTCACTATCAATTTTAATCGCAGAATGACGTTCGAAGGCAGTATTCCATTAATTTTTATAGCTTTATTTTATTCATTTTAATAGTGCTCCAGCAGACCTGAAAACTGCATTATAAATTTTTATGGCGCAATAACTTTACCTGCAAACAAGGAGAAATTTATCAGGATCATCTCGTTGTATAAGCATCATCCTTCTCTCATATGAACTGCTCGTAAACGTCACTCACGTACGCAAGTCGCTTTTCGTTTTTCGTCACTCTCTTTAAAGCAGACTCGCTATTAGATACTGAGCATTTAATGATCTTTTAATATGAAATTGTTTTAGAAGATTTTTAAAATTTTTTAAATGAAATAAGAATAGCTACTTATTTATTGGTAATTAGTTGTTTCAAACTTGATTTGAATAATTAATAAGAAGAATGATTTATTCTTTGACAACTCGAATTGAAAGATGATAGTAATATTAGAATATTTAATCACATTCAAAACGGATCATTATAACCATTTAAGACAATATTTTTAACGAACAATAAAATGTGTATGCTTATTATCTAAATCAAGAAATAACACTTTTAATATAAATAAACGACGTTTTAGAACAAATGAATAAAATTGAAAAAACATAATTGCAATTTTATAAAACTCAATAAATTAGAGTAATACAATTTTTTGTAACAATGCTTGAAGTGGTTCGATTTTTTTGAGCAGGTTAATTACTTCAAATAGCTTAATTGTTCTGAACAGTTACAATTTCTTTTTTTTTTTCAAGTAACCCAACCCGTCTCACTACCCGATTGGAGCCTGTCTTTCTAGAAACTAAGTTTTCTTAGTCTCATAAAACTTTCTTAGTGAGAAAGTTAAAACATTCTAATATAAAATAACGATATATAATATGATATAGGAAAAGCTTGATCATATTTACAAGAATATACAAGTATAAATAACAAATGAAAAATAAATGATTTTGTTTTTTATAGTTAAAGAATGTTTTCTTTTTTATTATTCAAATGTCAATTTTAATTTTTAATGGTTCATTTCGATTTTTAAATAATTATAGATGTACTTTCAGAAATTGAAAAAAAAAAAAATGCAAAACAAAGTGTTTTTGCGTCTAATGTCTACGCTACCTCAAACCTCCCATTCTTATAAATTTAAAGATCAAATTATCCGCTGATTCCCTTAAGTCAATTTCATGAACAAATATAAGCGGCCATCGATCACAGTCCGTTTTCCCTATAGACAGAAAAAATTTTTTGACATCATATTTTCGCGATTTCACGCTTAATAAATCGTGCAATTTACCGCGGATCACAATTTTTTCTTTCCCCCAGAGTAATAAGAAAAAGTCCTCTTGGCCATCGCGCACGTCGAGCTTCACGGCATTATTAATACCGCTCGTCGGCTGTATAAATTCCATCCCATTATATAAAGCGAACCAACTTATGTAAATTCCAGCGCAAAGCTACTGCGCGCACCTTCTAGGAATGAAGAATCGCAGAAAAAACTGTCGCCATAAACATTCTTCGTTAAGTCCTGACTGACGGAAGTATAAGGAACTCATATAAATACTTAACAGGGCAGCGAAAAGAAAAATCACGACTGATGAATAAATACACTTTTCAAAAAAAATTGCATAAGAAAAATGCAAGCTGACCGGTGACTTCGTAAATTAGATTTATGGATCAACCAAATCTTGGGCATTTGCCTTCTCGTAACCATAGTACAAGATACAAACTCGCAAAGAGAAGACGAAGAGAGAAAAAAACGCGTCCCTGAACTTAACGAATACCCGGCTCCCCCGGGCAAAAGAAATATTCCAACTCATTCGAATAAATATTTTTTATGCGGCTTGTGCGTATATTAAATTTTTCCCATCCAGCCGGGGTGGAGATTCCCGTTCTCGCGTGTAACTGAATATGTATTACCGACGCATGGTGTGTGTTTATTCGTGTACACCTACGGCGACGATGCGTTTATTAAATTTGGAGGGAATTTGTTTCGCTATATAGTCGGGCTCAATTGTAATCCTCGCATGCGGATGCTGTTTTTTTTCTTTTATTTTGCGGCGAACTGTACGTGCCTTTTCGGACTTTATGAAAAATCAAAAAATTTATGTATAATTAACGGGATTAACTTTTGAAAATAAAGTATGAATTTAAGTAATCTTAAAAATTTTATTTAAAGTAAATAATATATAAGAGAGCAATTACTTTTATACTTTAAAGACATAATATATTTAAAATTGTCAAGTTAAGCATAATGCATAAATTTATAATAAGTGTTTCTCTTTTGGTACTAATTGCTTTTTAGTTGTCGTTTTTCAAGTGATAAAAAGAATAACGTGCGCATAGATTTTCAATTAACTTAAGTAATTCAATATTCCAACGTAATATCTTTCAAATTACTCAAGTTCAAATCAATTGGCAAACTTTCATTTTCCAATAAAACAATTATTTCCTCAATTTTTCATTGAGTGAAAAATATCGACTAGAACTGAATACCCGCTTGCATAATCAAGACAAACTGATATAAAATAATAAATCATCAAATCGCAGTCGCTTCCGTAAACTAAACCCATACTTTTCTACACCTGGCAGCCCATAACTTACTTTCTAGCTGAACCCTGATTTACGAGCGTCCATCCCGATATTTACTCTCAACGTATAATCCCTTCCGGTACCGCTCGACTTTAAAAAAAAAGGTCCCGGAGAATAAAAAGAAACTCGTTGATGAGGAGGAAAAGTGCAGGAACAAAAGTGGGCGTCGTAGGGGTCTCTAGTTTTCCGGTGTTCTCCGGCGACGATAAACTTAGCCTGTAGCAGCTACTCCCTCCGAAGAAAAGAGCGCGTCGCGATCGCCTGCGGGCCTTCTTAGCTCTCGTCGGGCCGGGGCGATAATAAATTTACGCCCTTACAACTGCTTGAACTCTTTCTCGATGGGTAATCCAGTTACAGCGGAAAACGCCACTCGCGAGACTACTACTAGCCCTTCCGGCGCTCTCCTTTCGGTTCGCCGCACCGTCGGTCCGCTGAGTGCGCTTTAGCGGCCGCCTCTGCGCTCTGCTCTTTGAAAAATTCTCAGAAATCGAGAGATTATCGTGGCGGACCCGTGTGAGCGCTTCTGGCGATTTAGCAACTTTGCCGCTGGGAAAGCGATTCTCCTCTGGATTTATGCGAAAACTGGTATTTTGGAACTTGGCTTTTTCGCTGAGTTTTGGAAATCGTTTGTTTGCGACGTGATTTTAACATTCTTTTCGGCTCTATTTTTCAAAAACTTGGAAATTAGCTCGAATTATTTCTTGTCTTTTTCTTTTCAAGCGAATAAGAACCCAAATTACGGCTCTATCCCACGTAGATCACGAACAATATCGCGCAATCCTGGAGCGAATTCTTTAATTACCAATGCCCGGGCCAGCGCCGCATTCCTGGCATATACCAGACGAATTTAAAATTCTTTTTTCCCTAAACTTTACCCACGCTGAATCCTTTATGAGGCAAGCGCGCGCGCCGTGAGCGCAAAACTTCAAAATACCCTCCCTCTTTCTCTCTCGGGGAAAACTCCTCGAGCCGCGACTAATGAATGAAATGCTTTTTTCACCTCCGATAGCGGCTCTCCGGCTTGCCAAGTAGCTTTTTCCTCTTTTTCGTTTCTTAGAAAGAGAAAACAAGGAAAAAAAAGGGCCGAGCGATGTAAGGCACGCGAAGCGCCTCCTAAACTTAACCCGCGCTCGAGCGAATCAATCATTCCAGGGCGTAAAATTTCGCGTGAAATATTGCGTTGATCGGGGCGCAAATTGAAAAATAAAGGAGAGAGCGGCGCTCGGAGGATCAAAATGAAATGAGCGCGCGCCACTTGGCTTCGAGAGAACTACCTAGCTGTATATCTTTAACCCTCGGCACGCGCGTAGACTCTCTCTGTCTCTCATCGATAAAACGCGCAGGGAGCTCGGGGTTCCGCCTTTTTTTTTTACGAGACTTGTGCATTTAGAGCAATTTTCTCGCGAGCGCCCGGTATATTTTTCCCGACAAATTTACGACGTCGTCGACTGAAAGGTGTCAAGGTCGTTCAACCTCTACCCGCTGGCTAGCCGACGGGGGGATAAAGTAGCGCGTGAGTGGACTATACTCAGGGAGTGTTAGAGACAAAGTGAGCAATCGGGATTTTTCTTTTTTGCTGCCATTTTTAAGATTTTTTTTTCCCAGGCGGTAGGTGCCCCCGTGACTTGGGACGTTTATCTTATTGTCATGGTGAAAAACTAATGACGGTACTATACATCAACGCTTTTATTAAAAAAAGGTGTTTTATAGTGTCTTTTAAAAGCAACGAGATTATTTAACTTTACTTTCTCTAATAATACATTATTATTTGTGTACAAAGTTAAAAACCAGATAATTACGAACAATAGCACAGAAGAACATTCGCCCAGGTACTCAGCAAAGTGGTAGCCAACATCAGAAATTCCACGCACTCGTTTCTCGCTTAACAATCTCCAACCACTGACCCTCTATATGAAATCGTAACAAAGCTCAGCCCCTATTTACACAAGGGCGCCATTCCTATACCATAAGCGTCGAGGCGCGGCACGAAACTAAGGCCGCAAACAGAAAACCGAAAGCTCAAGTAATAAGAGGGACACACACGCAGGAGAAATTCGAGCTCCGCGAAGAAAATTCAGTTGTCATAACGGCGCGCGCGCGCGGCATTTCCCTTCGTGTCCCCGGTAATAAGGCAGGTTGGACTCGCGACAGAAGCTCCGTGCTGGAATCTTTATGCCCCCGATAGCGTGAGCGGAATAAACGCGAACGGTTTATTCGTGAGAGGGAGTGCGTAGAAAACGACCTCCTTTTTCTCCTCTCCGGAGCTTTTTTTCGCGCGAAAGCTCGCCGAGCGGCACACAAAGCCCCGGGGCGGGCTATAATATTATGACCACGGACGCAGCGTGCTTAGCGCGAGGAGAGCTTTCAGAGTCGCCGTGCGAGAGAGCCGGGCACGTGTGTGACTGGCCAATCTTGACTTTGCGATCTCGGGGCTGACAAAATTTTTTAATCTGATTTGAGATTGGGAGGAGCGGCTGGAATTTTTTTTATTTCGAATTGGAATGCTGCGTACTTGGGGAAATAGTAAAGTTTTTTTTCTTTTTTTTTTGTTAAAGTGGAGGTTTCGAGCAGTAGTAAGTCTAACTTTTTAATGAGATGATTAACTCATTTATTTCTTTAAATTAATTCTTATTTGCTTCAAAATGGTTTTATAACATTTTTAATATTTATTTATTTATTAAATAAAAAAAATATGTACATGTATAATTGCCAAGTTTCTCGTTATGCCGTGGAATTACAATCTTTATTTTAAAATTAATTAAGTTCATTTTCACTTCAATATAAATTCAATATTGTTATCTTTGGTTTTTAATTTTACAGGTATTTGTGTTACTTTGGTTCAGTAGAATTATTTGTTAATTAAATATTTTGAAATACTTATACATGTATATCAAATACCTGTACTTTCAATGAAATATTTAATGAATTTAGTTGAAAATCTTTTATAGTGAATTTAGGGAAATTCGAGTTATTACATTCAATTATATATGATTAATCTTTGTCAAATGAAGGATAAAAATATTTTAATTATTAATTGTTAGAGTTTTTTATTTACAGTTTTTATTTATATTTCTAAGAATTATAAAGTCTTATATTGCAAATGGAAGTTCCAATTAGAAAAATTTTTTATCTTCCGACACTTTAGTAGTCTAATAAGTCTCATACAGATTAGTATTTTCATATTTTTTCTTCTAAACAAGCAGAAAACGTAAAACAATAAACTAAGCAACAATAATTTATATGAAAAAATGTTTACGAATACTAGAACAGAAGAGATATCGAAACTCTAATACTATTATTACCGGTATTATTGTTATAACTTAGCAACATTATCCGAGAATATATTCTCCATAAATAAAAGACACAGCGCCAAGAGAATATATAATAATTAAAGAACGCGTACCAATCAAGCTAATCTGCAAAGAGGATTAAAGCGTGAATAAATGCTGCTGCTGCTGCTTCTAAAGCCCGGCGTGATACAGCTAAACAATTCGAGTCACGTGACCGCAAGGCCAAACCCGAAATTTACCGAGCACTCACTGCCATTAAAATAAACAATCGCAGACGAAAAATCCCGGCGCAGAGCTATTATCATGCAGCACGGCCGCTCTCGCAAGCCGCATCGATTCACAAAATTCAACCTCCACGCAGCCAAGCTCATCTTTTCATCCCTTTTCCGCTCTCGTTTCGCCTCTCCCTCTTTCTCTCTTTCACACACACAGATACGTGCACCAGACACACAGCCACGCATACACAAACTCACCTGACTATGCAGCAAAAGCCATTGTCTCGTCTGGAGTGGTATGTGCGCCAGGCTTCGAGTGGCTCGGTTGTTCACCGCGTTACTCAACGTTCGCAAATTGATGTGAAATCCGAGAGGCTTGCAGCCCCCCCAGGCCTGCTTGACTCGATAAATCACAATTCTCCCGGTTTTCATGCACCCGGCGAATAAGCTGCAGTCTGCCTTTTATGCCCACGAAAGAGGAGGATCGTTTTATTCCGAGGGTTGAGAGCTGAAGAAGGAGGCGCGCTTGCCAAATTACGAAAGAACCGTACCTTTGCCTAAGGTGCGCGCTAATTTTGCCCGTCGAACAAAGGGACCTACCTTTCATTTGCTAATGGGGCATTAATCTTTTATTTCTCGCACCTCTCGCCTTCTCTTTTCTTGCGCTTGCCAGGATTTTCGAATATCTGGGCTATTTTTGGAAGGATATTTATTATTTCGACTTTGAAAGAATATTTTGTTTGGGTCTATAAATGTTTTATAAAATGATAGCTGTTGATATTACAAAAAATATAGTTTATTACATGAAAAAATTTTAGTATATCTTATGATTTTTAGCATTATCTTTGTTTGAAAATCGTCTGATTTTTACTTATAAATAAAAAATGTACTCATACTTACCATATATTTTACTAAATTAAAAAATTAATTGAATTACTCAAATTAAAAAAAAATAGAACATTTTTCTAATAAAGAATATATATTAATAATAGCTGGAAATGAAAAGATTCGAAAAGTCAACATATATTACGCTGATGAAAAGAAAAATATCATTATGCTAAAGTAAACGTAAAACCTATTTAAAAAAATTAAAAGGGGTGAAAAACGTTTCATTGAAATAAAAAATAACGAAGGATCTTGTATTTCTCAAAGGGCAAATAATAAAACAGCGTGGAAGTACTTTGTAATTTCCGCCTGATATTTTTTATTCTTTGAAACTCAACGACGTATCTTTACAACTCTGCCTTTTTTTCTTCCTCAAATATACAATGTCGCTTTTCGCACATATGTCAAGGTAGCAAATGCACGTGTGCCTGTCCGGGTGGGGCTGGATATATCAGGATATATCAATTATGAAAAGAAAATATATACACAGACACATATTTGTTTCTTTTCATAATTCAACGCAGTACGCAGCGCAGATTATTTGTACGTCGGAAGATATAATCCGCGCCCAGCTCTCTCTCTCTCTCTTCTTCCATAAGCGTAATAATTTAAACTTACATCCTTTCTCTCTCGTCGTTCGCCCGAACAATAAAGCCGAGCGTATCCTCTTGACACGTGCGCAGCTCCTTATTATAACTTCTGGCTCGTCGTTCCCTCGAGCTTAACGCACGACGCTCGCAATGATTAAAGCGTGTGTAAGTGTGGCTGTCTCCGAGTGTACACAGCTGGAAACGGGCCTTGTAAATCGTTGACACTCTTTGTCTCTTAATATTTTGCCAACTCCCTTAAATCAAGAAGCAAACGTCTGCTAATTAGAAAATGGCGTGAGATCTATTATTTGAAAATCGTCGGGCTCTTTTTGTGTTACGTGATTCTAATTAGCAGACGAATCAGATCGATTCAATAGAAAAGTTGCCTATATAATATTTTTTCGTGACAGATAACATCTGTTTAGATTTTTAATCGCATACGTATGTTTACATACCAGTTTTATTTAAAATCTTTTATACGAGTTATAATCACAGGGACCAGGAAGATCTCAGGCTCCGTACGTGGAGACGAAAAATCGCGCGCGTGAAATATAATATATCTGATTTATATGTATATATATAAATTACTCAACTCTCTACCAACAATATATAGTAATGACCTTAATTAACCGCTCTTGGATAAAATTTACCTCCTTTAACAATTCCATAGTTCTGTTTATAATAATATACAGTAAAAATAACATTCGTTAGATTATTTACAAGGAAAACACGTTTAAGGCAATACATATATAACTCTACGCATGAAATTCAGAATCTCTTAGTGTATCTATATTATATAAAAAGCAACCCGAGCTCTTCCCGGTCGGCGATTTTTATTTTCTTATTTCACACAATAAATTTCGCTCGAATACAATAATATGAATCGCGAACGATATAATACGTCATTCTTATTACACAACTTCTCTCTCGCTCTCTCTCTTTTTCTTCCTCATTTGTTCAAGTAATATACCGTTGTGGTGTATATGTATATACAGTTCTTAACAGATTACGTTTATATAATTTACGAGTACGCAACATGCACCTAGGCGACGAAATTCATTATTCTGACCGAGCGTTAAAATCGATAATCCTTCGCTGCTTTTTATCCCAGATTAATCACTCTTATACGTATTGACATTCCTCACGTCTTAATCTAGCGATTTCTATAACGCGACGAATGCGGTGTACGGCTCTTTGGTTTTTTTTTAAATGTATGTGCTCTTTAAGAAGACGCGCTTGCGAAAAATTCATTTTATCGGTAGACCATGCGACGGCCCTTAACTAAGAGATATACGACGCGTAAAAAACTACAAGCTACACTTTTTTCCCGTTTTTTCCTTTCTTTTTCTATTTTTATACCGTCGCGCTTTGTCCGCTCGCTATTGTCGAGTATATATACTCGCTCGTCGATTGCGGAAGACGCGATCTTGCCACTTATAATATCGACTCAATTTGCCACCTCTACATTTCCTGAATATGTGTATTATCACTGTATATATCATTCAACGCTTAAAAGTTCACATTTTAAATGTTTCTTAAATTTGTTTTCAAATTATTTTCGTGTTGTTGATGTTTTAATTGTGTTAATGGATTTGATTTAGTAAAAGTTTTCTTTTGAATTCAATTACAATAAAAAAACTTTTACTAACCTACGCCAACGATAGAACAATATTAGAAGATCTCGAACGATTAATAAAATATTTGAATGATATTTTCAATAGCATAACAATAGAAAAAAATTTTCTAAAATACAAAATTCGATCTTTACAAGTAAAACATGTGTTTAACATTTAATAATTTTTGATATTCGACGAACTTTGTCCATCAGTCACAATGATGTGTTTCAGTAGTATGTTCAAATAAACATGCTTGTATTTGTCGTTTTTGATTTTAGAGTTGTTTTATGTTTATAATACAAAATGGAAAGAGATTTGAAGAATATTCTTACTCAATAGTTACGTATGATATTTTCCAGTTAGGTCGCGTTCATCTCACTCGTTTTTTATTATTCTTATTCTTTTTCTTATTATTATTGTTTATTTTTATTATTATTATTTTTATGATTATTATTATGAGTAATATTATTATTATTATTATAAGCGGTACACGATATCTTGAGGATACATCGCGTACTGAGAAACGCAAATTTATTCATCAGATTTATCTTTTTTTTTAGTCAGCAACGACCTCCGTCCACTTCTAGGGCTCAAGTAGAGGGTGGACGCGTCTCGTTTCTTACATTTTTTTTTATATTTTTGCCTTTTTTTGAGTAATGTGTAGCGTACATTATAAAAAAAATAAAATAATGAGGGCAAGAAATGTAACAAGAAAATATTGTAAAAAACGGTTTGATGCAACGAAGAGGCGCCACTTGCGATTTTCCGAATTGTAGGCGCATAAAGAAATTTATCTAGGCTTTCTAACGAATCGAGATATCCTTCCTCTATCCTCTTACTCAGAATTTCAAAAGTCTTATTTTAGTCTATACAGTTCTTAAGCTATAAGCTGGCTTTCGTGTAGGTGGCGTCATAAATACACTTTTTGAAAAATGCTCCCATTTACATAGTGTCCCTTGCACTTGCAAACACTTTTCCAGTCGGTTCCACCGTGTGTGAAGCAGTGTCGGATCTTCAATTTTTCGCGACACTCGTTATATCAGGACCTTAAAAAAAAATTTTATGTGTTACCAGCATGCCTGTCTTGTTTTTGCACAAATAAAAATGCCCGAGGTAAAAACAAGCTGCCGCGAGTGCAAAACTTTGTTCTTTTCAAAAATTTAAAATTCTTTAGCGAAAAATCTTGTTTTATAAGCTACTTTTAATACAAAGCCGATGATATGCAGGTTTACAGTTTATCCTTGTAACGTGCATTATTTTATTTAAAAGTATAGACATCGATTTTCTGTTTGAGTTCAGCGGTGTAAAAAACTTTGTGAAAAATTGCCCCGTAAACTATAAAAAGCTATTCAAAAGCATGCAAAGCATTGATAATATGTTGATCAATATTTGTAAACACAAGTCCTGTCTACCATAAAACTTATTGATATGAAAAAAATAGGTAAATTTCTATAAATGCATTTTCTTATTTTTCCATCAAGGTAAAAAAAGTTCTAGTGAAGAATTTTCCAATTCCAGCCATACCTACATTTAACCTTTCAGATTTTGTACAATCTATTCTTAAAAGCGAGGTACGATGAGTATTGTTATGCCTTTTCGAGCATTTCTATTGGTTTGCCAGTCGCA
>UELX01002047.1:0-35343 GCA_900480035.1 Eupelmus urozonus
GGTCTATTATTCCCGCAAAACTCGAGGAGGGAAATAATGACCTAGGAGGGAATAATGGGCCATTATTCCCTCCTAGGGCCATTATTCCCTCCTAGGATGATTGAAAGAGTAGAGCAATTTTGATCCAAAGTTTCTCTTCGAAATTTGGTAAGCTGTAAGAAATTACTTATTTTATTAATGTTTTGTAACCGCCAATACATTAAGTATTTTTAAACTAACTTGAAATGGTAGATTTTAATACGAGTGATGTTAGCGGATAATTACCTTACAAAACCTTTCTCTACAAAGCGAAATCAAAATCGAATGATTTTTTATTTTTTGTAATCATGTAATCTGGAAAATTTATTAACGTTTCATCTTTATTGTTTTTATATCTCACAAGATTTATATTGACTAAAATATATTTTTTCACACTTCATATGTAATGCGTGACTTTGCGTACCCTTGAATAAATACATAGACTAAATCAAGCTTTGCTCAGGCCGAGTCAAAATATATTATTGGACACTACTACGAGAAAGCGATTTCAATCTTGAGTGAACTTTTCACCTACGCTTCACTCGGCTGTAAACGTCCAATCAAGGTTAAAATCACTTTCTCGTATTACTATTGAAAATAGCTATGCTTAGAACATGTTTGGAATACTATAAACTGTGATTAAATTACCAGTAGATAATACTCTCTAAAAGAAAAAGTGTGAATCGAGCTCCAAATTCACACTTCACACCTTAAGAGGTACTTCTACCTTTTGATAAAATTCAAAGTTCACACTTCACGAGGTGTGAATTTGGAGCTCGATTCACACTTTTTCTTTTTGAGAATAATAATTTGTACAAATTTTTTACTTGGATTAGTGCAACTATTTGATTATGACGGCAGGGAAGCTCGTGCTTTCTGGCTGGAATGCAGAAAATTTTTTTCAAGTAAAATTCGTAAGCGGCTAACTAAACTACTTAACTACTAGTCAAAAGTGAGTATCTATTTTCTACAGTTTTTCTATAGTGTATATCACATTTTTTGTAACATATTTATGGATTTTCGCGTTTTTATGAATAAAGTTAGTCAAAAAGCAGCTCAGTTAACGGTTTTCTGCTATATATATAATCTATAGTATTAACTTTAATGATAAACAAAATTATCATAATCGAAACCTGTTGGTTGATCTTGCGGCGATAACAGGACCCGGTACTGCTGCACGGCCAGGTTATGATATGACTACTTATAATTTATTTGTGATCCAAAAGAAAAATATTAGTAAAAAAAAAATCGGCAACGCTCACTTCCGTCGTGGATGATAAATCAAAGCTTGCGAATTTAGCAGTAATATTATAGAGGCTAATAAGAATGCATAGATAACTCATTATGTGAATTATCATATTTTTATAAATATATTATATAGGAGTAATAAGAATGTTAAAAATGTTTTTAAAACATTAATTTAATGTGCTCTATCAAGACTTTTTGTTATTTATTGAATAAAAATTTTAACATTACCTGAAAATCTGTGTGAGCACAAAAATTTTTAATTTACTACAACTCTGCATCTTCCGAATTCAAATTTTTGTCCTGTTGGGCAATAAGCTGCAGGTATTATTGCTGAAGCAGGAGCACCAGAGCCCACATTTGACTGTGGTTGATTTGTAACATTTTTATTAAATATAGCCTCAATTTTTTGTGCAAATTCTGAAAAACTTTGTTGATTATTCTTATCATCAAAAGTATTTTCATCTTGCTTTACTGTCTCTAAAATGTCGTCCTCACTTCTGTTGCAAATTGATGCACTAACTATTAGTTGTGCAATTGTTAGTAAAGCTAAAATCGTGAAAATTGGCGTATTCATTTTAAAAAACAAAACCAAACACTTACAGAGCATTTTTAAAACTAAAGCTGTTGACGTGCGACCAAAATATTTATAATATCGAAGATTAAAAAATTGACCGGAACTGAAACCGGTTTGCCAATACATGTATATACAAATATAAAAAAAAACTTTTTATTACAATGTAAATAGGTCAGTTATAAGGTTCAAAAACTCTAGTGGTCAAGCAAAGCTGGCGCTTATAAAATTTCTGTATTTACGAGCCTAAGTTTATGCTTATTATCTTAGAAAAAAGTCTTTTTAGTAAATTTTGGATAGTTTGTACTATTTTTAAATGATAGATTTCTTTGACTTTACTTTTATTAAGAATATTTGTATTTATTAAGTAATATAAGGCATATTAGTTCTAATAAACCGGTTTCTCTATACCAGAGATGCTTACTAATTCTGATTGATTGGTACCTTTTCTTTTTACTTTTTTCTAATTGGTATATATTATATAAACTGTACTGGTACGCTCTGTTTAACTTAACTACCAGAATGTAAATGTAAAAATACGGATAGAATTTTTTCATTAAAAATTGGAAATAAATTCGTTAGAAAAATTATTGTGATTCATAGTTAACCTGATACCCAGTTCCCTGTCCTGATATTTTTCTATTAAGCCAAATAGTTTTTCCGTTGCCAACACAATGCAAATTTTCCGTTGTTATAATAGGTTTAAGGAGCAACAAGTATCTTAAAACCTATTTTATCGACAATTCTATCGTTTGGACTTCACTCCATAGTACAGGGTAGGAGTAGTAATTTCTTGTAATTTAAACTGAAATTTGGTATAAATCTTAAATTGAATAATGCAGTACCACAATATTCCCTTACCGATGCAATATTTTGCGAATCTCTGCGTAGGGGAGTGCGGGGCTAGTTGACACACGGAGTACGAAGTTCAATTATACATAATGAACTATTTAATAATAATATTTGGTAATATTTGATATTGTGTAGGTAAGTGGTAGCATTGTTAATATATACATAATGATTGTCAAGCATAAATCTAATTTTCTGTAAAAGATAGAATTAAAATATAATTATTAATTGTGTGTACTAGCCTCGCTCTCGGCTACTTTAATTTTTATGGAAAAATTCTTTCCCTGTACCGAATTTGTTTGTCACGTGCATGCTTACTGATAACTGATAACATATCCGTAAATTAACGTATCAGAGAAAGGTACGTAATTACGCTGACTGCCGCATAATTAGGTCCTTAAGAGAAGCATGGTGTTATAGCTCGCAATCTCATATTAGCCTCTTTCTCTTCCCGAAAGTTTACAACAAAAGACCTTGATTTTCAAGGAGCGAAAATTTCAGGCGATCATTTCATTTACTTCCGGCCTTCACTCCATTGGTACTAGTTTCTGGACAATCGAACGTCTGTGAAAATTTTATTTTGAAAAGAAGGCAGTATCAAGAGTTCTTTGATTCTGTATTGCCACTTTTACTAAGGCAGAAGGTTTTGAACTTAGAAATTAAGAATTTAGATTTTAGACGATTTGGATTTAGAATATTTTTTTTAATTTTAAGGTGTAGGCACTGAGACTTGATAATACCGTGCTTTTATAATCGGAGCCCAGAGTAGGCGATAATAATTTTGTTCAATAGGGTGTGTCGTTTTGGATTTCCCCAGTCTCAGCATATGTGCATAGATTTCCTTAAGTCTGTAAATGCGTGAGAGAGAACAAGAGAGAGAAAGTTCTCTTACTTGATAATATCATTAATAAAAAACCGCAGTATCGCTAGCATGATTATCTTAGGATGGTAAATAAAAAACTACGTTGAATAGCAGCTAGCATTATAATAGCTAAAAGACTCACGGGTGCCTTGAGATGAAAGTAATTACATTTATATCATTGTATTTAAAACCTGCAATAATGAAGTTAAAAATATTTTCTAATCTATTATTTATTATGGTTTATCAAGCTTCAAAAACTGTAAACGACAAAACGGGTATTTTATAGAATTACTTAAATTTATCTATGCGTTACGTTCTGGGTCTGTCTGCTAGACTCATCAATAAAGCAATGCAAACAGACCCTTCCTTATATAAGTACTTACAAAATTTCTTTTCATGCTATTTAGTTCGATGACCGCACACCTATAACTCCGATTTGAAACTGAAATATTTTTCCATTTTTTTAATGCACTATCCCTACGTCTCCCTCCCGGTGAGGGCCTACACAATACCTCCATCTAACGTACACACGCAAATACTCTTTTCGCTCAGGTAAAAGACAAAAAAAGAATTTTCCCAATTTTTAGCTTTCCTCGACGCTGTGTATTTCCCCAGTAAGCTCTACTTGTATTTATTTGGAAATTCTCGGCGATCATAGCAAATAATGAAAATTATGTTAAAAATTTAAATATTTGAAATTGTAATTAAATAATTTTATCGACTTCAATTCTGTCGATATAATAATCACAATACCTTATAATCTGCATGACTACAATTTTTTTTAATCTTTTGCAAGTCTGCATCTTCCGAATTCAAATCTTTGTCCTGTTGGGCAATAGGGTGCAGGTATTATTGCTGAAGCAGGAGAACTAGCAGAGTTCATATTTGATGGTGGTTGATTTGTAAAATTCTTATTAAATCTAGCCTTCATTATTTTTGATAATACTGACAAACTTTGTTGATTATCGATAAAATTGATTTCATCTTGCATTACTGTCTCTGCAGTTTTGTCGTTGGTTTTATCATTAATTAATAAGCTAACTACTAAGTGTGAAATTGTTAAAAAAATTAAAACCACTAAAATTTGCGTATTCATTATTAAAAACAGTATTAAACACTCAAAGAAGAACTGTGAAACTAAAGCAGTTTGCATGCAAATCAAAGAATTTATTGGTTTTTCCTGAGAATTCGTCACAAGTAGATATATTTGCGTGTAGCTCTGTGTGTGCTTATCAAACCAAGATATAATTTTATATTAAATTATACAGTTTTTATTTCTGATCTTTTGGTTCGAGCCTGTGTAACTCGAACAAATGTATTGTGACTTCAACAACTATTCTTCAGTTGTGTAAAAATTCTCAGAATTACAAAGAGCGCTGTTGCCTCTCTCTTCCAGGATCTTTCTAAAACTTTCGAGCGTAGATTCTTCCTTTTTCTTCTAAGCAGTAGTAATAGTTGTCTTTCTATCAATAGCCGGAGGTGAAGCTCTGTTGGACATACAGGCTGCAACTTCTTATCGATTCCAGCTAGCCCTTAGATAGGCGAAGGAATGTATATATTTAGTATATTCAATTCAACATGAGTTCTGCTCGATAAGTCCCAGAAGCGAATGATTGCAGTTGACGATGGTTCACGATGATGCTCCACCTTTGCTTTGGACATCCTCTTGTAGGTCTTTCTTAGCGATAAAATTTAGTTCGGCACGATATTTAAACGCCGTATCGAAACGCGCATAACGGTATTTAAATTTCAATCAACCCGTATAAGCATTGCTGCATGAATGTGTAAGGTCACAAAAAAATGGTCCACGCTAGATCTAAAACGAATATTATGATCATGTTATATGACGCTTTGTAGTTTTTCAACGCCTTATTCTTATTACAAGAAAAGTTGATATGTTTAATATATTAATTATTTTAATTAATATCTAATTTTTGTTTTTAAATATTATTTTCCAATTTTAGGTAAACAGTAAGGATGAAATTGATAGTATATGTTTTTTTGATTGACCATACGTGAAGTTAGTGCTTAATGGAAAAAATCTGCCATACATGAAATAAATATCCATTATTTGAACTGAATTATTTTTTGTACGGGAGTCAAAATCGCCGTAGAAATCAGTATATGATTCGCTAATTATTCCGTTATAAGGAATTAGGAAGTTAATGTTGATTAACTCGTTGTTTTTTGAAGTAAAAGATCTTAACGGAACGCGCGCTTAGTTTGTTATAGGTGCGGTGGCGAGATGCCGTTGTCAGTGGCAATCTGTTGTATGTTCCAACAAGATGCAAGATCTTTACAGTTTTAATGTGTACTTTCAATTTATATATTCAGGCTTGAAAAGGAAGGCAGGAGATCCTCCGACACGTAGGCTCGTAATAAATTAAGCTAATTTAACAAAATTTAGACATTTTGGTTCGTTAAAGATCAAACTTCACCATTTCAAAAAACTTACATAACGAACAATAAATTCACGTATATCTATAATTTAGCTTATTTTATTTGATCTTTATATAAAAAATAGTCTTTATAAGTCTGAATTAATAATACATGGACTGCTTAGAAAACGAAAGTTTTAAAACTCTGATAATAAGAAAATATCAATCATGCATGATTCTCTTTTCCTCTGAATCTAGCTTTTTTAAAATTAATTAAAATTAATTATGTATGACCTGGAAATGAAGGTTTAACGAATGTTAGAGATAGAAACAGCGTGCCTTCTATGTGAAATAAAAATATAGATTTGACAGAAATACATAAAAATGTAAAGGAAAGCCAGATAAGAAAACGGTTAAATTGTTTTAATATTTTGACTAATGCGATAATATTTTACAAAAGAAAGCACTCCAAGCTCTCAGACCGAGCTTAGTTAGTGCATAGGTGCGCCTATGGCTTAGAGCTAAGAAATTCCTAGTAGGGAAAATTATGGATTTTTGAAAAATCTGGGAAACCGAGCAGGTGGATACAGGGTCCGCCTGGGGTCTATGTATCGTGACGCTTAAAGAAAGGGATATTATTTTTCACTAGCGATAAATACCCGAGTGCGGGCGCGAACTATAAGAATCTTTGTCTGGCACTTCTATAGAGGTTTAATTCATTATCTTTTTCAGACTTGAATTTTGTAAGTGGTAGCAATAATAATAGCAAAAATGTAACTTTAGAGATAAAAATTCTTATCTATATAAAGTTTTTATCAATAATCTATTTAATAATTGTTTATTTATAAAAACTTAATAATAATTTATTAAAAAAAAAACGTATTAAATTCATTGTTACAAAATCCAAATCTATTCCAAAAAAATTTAAAAATTTACCTTAAATTTTTCATCAGCTTTTTCATCTGCATTTTCCATATTCAAATTTCTGACCTTTCGGACATAAAGGAGCAGCTATTATTCCATAAGCAGGACCAAAGCTTGGAAATGTTTCATTCGATTGTGATTGATTTGTAAGACTTTCATTACGTTTAGCCTCTAATGTTTTTATGGAGTCTAGGAAGCTTTGATAAGCGTCCATGTTGAAATAAACACTTCTATCTTGCTTTGTATTTGCTATTGCTGTCTCTACAGTTTTTACCTCGCTTTTATCGCCAATTGGTGTGCTAACTATTAGTTGTACGATTGCAAATGAAACTAAGACTACAACATACGGCGAATACATTTTGAATGGCAAAACCGAAGTCTCAAAGAGGAAGTAGAAAACTAAAGCTGCTAGTATGTAAACCAAACAATTTATAATGCCGCAGATAGAAAAATTTATTGGAGTTATAGAACCGGTTTGCTATTATACGTGTGACTTTGTCAGAATAAAAAAGGACAGTCATTATAAAACTGCACTAGAAAACTTATTAACAGATCATTATACTATAAGGAAACAATTTACGATGCCGTTGATTCGAAGAAAATTGTAATTTTAATACAAAGGCTTTTATAAAATTTTACAAATTTTTTCATTAGACTGTCGATGTCTGGGTCAAAATTGAAAAATTAAGGGGACTAGTAAGACCAGTTAATTAAATTAAAACTTCGTACGCACTCAAAAAACAAATTGCAATGAATTTTGGGAACTTTAAGCAGAAGACAGTTCAAGCTGTTTCAACCGTGTACACATTATTTACAACTTAAAATAGTAGATTTCGATACGGGTGAGGAAGGCAAATATTTACCTTCCTAAACATTTTTTAACCGAACATCATGATGGGAAAAATAAAAAAGGGTAGATGTGTGCTTTATACATTGAAAGTCAAATTTTAATGTCTTGTAATTTAATGAGTGATATTTTCATACTATTACTCATTATCAGTAAAATAATCAAGAAAAAGTTAAGTGGAATCTATTAGAATAAATCTGCAAAAATTAGTATTTATGTGTGAATGGAAACTCATTAAAAATTGTCAACAAACTTTTTAAAAAGGCGTCAATCCATTGAAAAATTAACACCTTACCATAATTTACACCTATTGTCAGGTGTTAATTTCAAAAAGTGATTGCAATTTTCTGGAGAGTTACGTTGAATTTTCAATGATTCCAACAAGTTCATAGTGATTTAAATTATCCAATCATGCATTGCAATTTATCATTAAAATTCATGTATACATTTTAAAGCGATTATATCTTGATAAAAACTAGTAATGGTTTAAGATACAAAATAATTTTGATATTACCAGTAATTTATGTAATTTTTACAGTATTAACCGAGATTTGAAAACTTTTAAGATTTGAAACAATCTTAAAAGTAGCCTTTTATTGTTTGTACTTTTTAAAAATATCATTACCATTCTTCAGTTTTGTCAGATTCTGTTCCTCCGATTCTTCGGCAGCCGCCATATTTGTACTCATACCCATCGTCACATTTATAAGCTGTATCAAAAATACTATAGTATATATTTGAAAAAGAATTTTCCGGCATTTTAGGGTCTTTAGGAATCATCTGATACTCGTACGGTGAATATTGATTTACATAGCCGCCGTCAACCAAAACAGGATTTTGGGGGTAAATCGAAGGAGGTAGATATTGATACCCGTTGTAATTTAAACTCTTATAGTTGACGCTTTCAGTTCTATCTTCCGCTGCACTCACAAATATTTGTAATACTAAAAATGCCACGCAAACCGTGATAAGTAATTTGTTCATTTTAGAGTAAAGGTACCGTCGAATAATGAAGAAACTTATTTACTGAGGCCACTTTGTGATGATTCGAGCAATTTATATTTCAGAGAAAGGAGATGCATTTATTTATAAAATAAAACTTGAACTGGTTTACATTACTAGTCTGAATATAGATATGTTTAATACCGCATCCATGTAGAGAAACTCTGCATATTTTACGATAATTTTACCAAATGAATAAGTCTTTTTTTAATCTCAAGGCGTTCTAGTTTTAATCACGGATATGAATGGAAAAGGGTCTCTTTTACCTTAAATTCATTTTATTATAAATTTATTTATTAATAAGTTTACAATTATTGATTTATTTATATACAAAATTATGGTAGAAGCTGTTAAACAAGATACAAACAGACTATGTGTACGCTTTGTGTGCAAATTCTTCTAAACTGATATAAATTTTAAACTGTAAACTGTAGTTTTTTTTAAATGAATAAAGATATCATATTTTTAGCTATATTAAGCAATGATCCAATAAAACGCCATATAAAATAAATACGAAAATAAATATACTTACTAAGTTGTTTCAATAAACACTATAAGACATTTAATAGGCTGATAAGAAATGAAGATTAGGTATACGAAATAAAGAGAGTGAGAGAAATTAAAAATTTGGATGTTTTAATTAAGAATTTGTTCTGTTTTCGTCCACGTGTAAAGTTTGCAGTAAAAGTTGTAAGCAAGCAAGCATGAGTCAGGGGCGAATATTGCAACGACGTAAAGATAAAAAGGTACTCAAAAATTGCTTACGCAAAATAGCGTATACCCTCACTACTGAAAGAACGTAGTATTTTGCGGAAATGTGAAATTCTACCCACGCAAAACAGGCTCTGATACACATCATACTCGCCTTTTTAGTCACCCTCGGTTCGCTCTAGTGACAAAATCGAGTAGTGTGGAAATCACCTATTTTGCTTACTAGTCACGTAATGTATTACTTTCTGATTTTATTTTCAAGTAAATAACTGAAAATTCAATAATTTTTTAAAAAATTCAATTGAATTGCTGTCTGAAAAACGGCATATTATGTGCAGATAAATTGTTTTGTGTAACTTGATTCTAATATTTAAATAATAATTAAAAGAAAAGAATTAAGCTTTAAAAACTATTTTGTTCGATTAGAAGTTTTATCAACTTTACCTTGCTCAGAAAACTCTGCAGTATGTAACATTATTGAACTTTATTTCGACACGCTCCAAACACGTATTCCTGATCAGACGGACATATAGGCGCACCGACAATTGCTGCATAACCTACGGCGATCGGTACAGTATCGTTCTGTGATACCGGACCTGAATCAGGAATTTTTTGATCTTCCAAATTGGAATTCACTTCGGTTTGCTTCGAAGTTTCTGAATGAACTTCAGGAGGCAGGTAACGATAATCTTTGCTGTTAAAATTTTGGGGATTGCCCGCGACTTGCCGTAACATTACGGAGACTGCAAAAAATACTGTCAACGACCGATTATTCATGGTGAAAAGAGCGTGCAAAACTGCGCGAACAAAAAGTAACTTCTAGAGTGCAGACTAACGAAGTGAAGGTGCGACCTGACGTATATGATTAAAATAGAACCGTTTTTTTAATAACATGAAACTGGTTTTTCTATTACGTGTACTAAGGTAATGTTTATCTGCATAGCAGTGCAAGTAGAGTATAGCATGGGGAGTGTAATATTACATCAGTGTTTTCTTCTGGTATTATAAAAAATTAATATCGTAAATGATTCACAAGTCACAGTATTCAATGTACCTTGAAATACTGTTTGAAATATACTGCATATATATTGCTTGAAAATTTCTAAACTATATTAGTTACTGTGAATTCCTTGTGTTATGAATTCACATTTAATAAATCAATGGAAAATTAACAAGGAGCGGAGAACTCAAAAAAGGACATGCCCTTACTTGTTTAAGAATTGAACCCAGGAACTTCTATTTTTGCGATGAATGCTCTTTAAATTAACCCACCGATTGCACCCGGAGTAGAAATGAACATAAGGATTCCTGATGAAATCGATAAGCTCTGGTCAGGCATTTTGGCCAGACGCTGAGTGCGAATATAATGTAGTGTATTTTGTATGTGTGCGTTGTATATATAGAATTTTTGATAGGTACGTAATAGCTGAAATGGAAAAATTTTGAAGCAAAAATTAATTTTAGAGTTATCATTTACAGTAATTGGCATATATTTTTTATATAGTATTGCTGTTTTATGCGTGCATACTGCTTAATAACAATTTGCTGTAAAGGTATGCTTTTAAAATGCACTATTTACATGAATTTATAGCTTACATTTGGTACATGTTTTTTTCTTTTATTTTATACATTAAAAAACAAGCAGAAAATTAAAAAAACAAATTTTTTTAATCTCAAAAAAATTATAAATGAAATAATCTTATTATGTAATAAACTTAAATTAGAAACTAATAATGATTCTGAGAGAAATTATAGTTATGAATTATTAAACATTGAATAAGAAAATTTAGAATTAACGTTTAGAATGAAAAAAAGAATATTTTAAATCTTGCTTTACCTAATTTTAAATGTTACTTAAAGTTTAGGTAAAAATTAGGTAAAAAATCTTGATCTGATCTTTAAATAATTTCATTGCTATTACTAAATTCTGTTCAAATTAACTCCAAAATGTATATTATCTTTAAATATATATTTCTAATCAAATTTTTAGTCTTTGGAAATATTTAAATATAATAATTTAAATTTATTATTAAATAGATGTGTTAATTTGCTATTCATACAATTATAAAGATATAAGTCCACCTTATGAGGCTCTAACTATCGCCCCATTACATATAATTTCAGGACCGGGGCAGGATCCTGCCAAGGACCTAGTCTTAATCTTAAGAACCCTGCCCAGACTCTTGCGATAACCTTAGCTTTATTTCTACTCGGTATATATTTAATTTGGAGTCATATTTTCAATTTGATTACGTGTGTATTTTTTAGTTTACGCGCCATCCGTTAATAAAGTTAATATAATTATAATAAATTAAGCTATATTCTATTTTAACTTTTTTATATAGAATATTAAATTAAATTACCTTAAAAAACATCTACGTCGCTCATACTGTTACTCTTCTTTTGGTTGACACTTTCCATCTACGAATTCTTCATCACCATCACATATTCTATGACTTATTACTATCGGAGCAGATTTCTTTCCATCGTCTTCTTCTACCGCCGCTACGTCTTCATCCTCAAAGTTGTTTTCCAACGTTGTGATGCTCTCCACGGAAGCAGATATGGCCTGTTCCTCTTTCAAACTTTCGCTATCTTCTTTTGGCGCTTTTTTCGATACCACATTGCTTTTGTCGTCGATAGCCGAAGCGTTACACTGATGCGTCACTAAATGTAAGATCACCAGAGCGACGAACGCCACCACGAAGGACTTCTGCATTTTGGTGTACGAACAGATTGAAGTTGCTCGATTGACTGAGGAGTGCAATGCGCTTTCGACCGAAGATTTCTAGTGGGCTCGAGATGAAAATAAAGAAAACTGGTTTGCCTTATCGGTCCATGCATCAGCATAGGTGAGCGAACTCGGCGTGACATTCTAGAAAGAGCGGGCGCGCTTTTTGTAAAAGTCCGTTATGTAAGAGCGCATTTCACCGTGACTTTTCAAGTTTCACTATTACTATGGCTGTTACTTTGGCGCTTATGGACAGACACTTAAATCGATAATATTATTATTATTAATTATTATTTTTGTCTTTATTATTTTATTTACGAAGATTAACATTTTTTGGGCGTTACTTGTAAACTATCTAAATCTGAAAGAGTTAAATATTACTTATTCTACTGCATATGTTTCGACTTATATGATAGATAAGTCAGTTTTTATTTTTATAAGATTAGATAGAAACTAATTTAGAATAAAGTATGCAATTAAGTAGTTAAAAGTCAACCAAAAAAATCTAAACTTTATAGCAAAAATTTTGAATCAAATAAATTATTTTTGAATTCCAACTATAATTAAATAAGATACTAACCTTACTTTAGTGTTTCTGAAAATTTTTTCTGGATTCATATTAATATATTTTTGGACTAAATAAGAGCATCACATATTTAACTTAGGAGGTTTTTTAATCGAAAACTTTTTTATTTTGCAACAATAAATATCATGGTAAAAGAGAATGTAGAAAAAGACTGTTGATAAACCGTAAACAATATATTGATTTTTCTCGAAAATATTTAAATTAAACAGGTTTTAATAAACTGGTTTTTCTCATTATAAAAACTTATTAAATTAAACATCGCGAATGTATGGTAGCGTATATAATGTTTATATGATAAGTTTTTATTCAAAGCTACATAATTCACAACAATTTACAAATTTCAATTTTATGTTCTATTGTAATAAATAAACAACACAGAAAAATTATAGCAACATTTTTTACAGTAATTTATTAATGTATAATTATTTTTGAAAATATTATTTCAGGAATTTAAAAGTCTGAAAGAAAATATTTAAAACTATTTGAAAATTAAATTGTAAATCTTATTGTAAATTAAATTTTTAAAGAATTTCAAAAATTTTCTATAACTTATATTTTTTGATCAATGTACAACATATTACATTTTCAAAAATGATTTTTAAGAGCTTATTTTATGATAGAAATCTGTTTATTTTTGCATAGAATATACAATTATATCTAATTACAAATCATTTATATATTTTTTTATTTATAATTAACCAAAAGGTCTGCATCTTCCGTACGAGTATTCTCCAAAATTACAAAATCTGTCACTCTTGATAACGTTATAAGCATTACCGTCCTTACCGTCACCCGATTGGATAATTATCGGAATTTCGTGCTCTTTTTTTGATGAATCTGTAGAATTGTAATTTCCTCGATCTAATTGCGAATCACTTTGATCGAAAGTTGAATTAGGTGATAACGGATGACCAGTCAAATTTGATCTTGTATCTTGCTTGATAATTTTCTTTAATTTGAGATCTATAGTCGCGGTGTCGCACTCTTCTTTGCCAAACATATGCAATATCACTATGATTACAAAAAATTCCTGTGTGAACTTATTCATTTTGATGTGCCTTCTAAATTCTATCAGTGCTACCAACGAACTGAATGAGACGGACAAACGGCAGCTGGTTATCTACAAATTATTATAACTGTCAGAGATCAGTTCATTCGAAAACTGGTTTATATTTTTACTGACTATTGTAAGACTAAGATAAGAGATTAAAATATTTTGATGTATCGTTTTACATAAATCATCAAAGATGGGAATGAAACAAAGTAAAATAACTGAGATATGCAAATAATGTAAACAGCAAATGATATGGCAAAACCTTATACAGATTTGTGTTTTACTGATTATTTTAATTTACTTCTTTTACTCTTGTATAAGATAAAAGACGTATACTTGCAAATTAATTAATATTGAAAAGAAATAGATTATTAATGTGATAAAATCTTGGAACAAATGACACGTACAAATTGGAATGCTTAAAATATATTGTCTACGCTATTAAGCAACTTGTAAATTTAATAAAAAACAAAAAATTATTAAAAATATTTTTTAATAAACTTTAAAAAGAAATTGTAACTAAAAATTGGAAATAATAAATTAACATCAACAGTAAGACTAAAATTATTATTTAATTTTACACGTAATTATTTTATAAATTACAAGTGATATTTCTTAATGAATAAACTTTTTAATTAAATTTAAAAATGAAAAAACTTTGGCTTCTTTTTAAATTTTAAAAGAAAATATTCAAATTTGTTTAAATATATTTAATCTTATTGTATAATAAATTGAATTATTAAAGAATTTAATTAATATTCTATATTTTATATATTTTGGTCATTGCACATTTTATATTTCCAAAAATGTTCTTGAAGTGTTAATTGTATGACAGAAACTTGTTTTCGACATAGAATATAAAATTTTTTAGTATTTCATTTTTTGCAATAGCAAAGTATCCACCATAAGTGGCTCACTTATTATGCACCTATATCGATTGTTGCTAACGCTATAATATTGAGAAAAAAGGGTTTCAAGGTTTTAATTAACTGAATAGAAATTGACATTCGACTAAATCATAAACATATTTATTTATTTGTGTACGATTATAGAATATATCCAATTATAAATTATTTATACATATAAATTTAAGCAATTATATTGATCGACATTTTCCGAACGAGTATTCTTGTCCTTCATCACAAACCCTGATACCCTCGATAAGGCTATAAAAATCATCTTCATCATCTTCCTCTTCAAAGACCTTCGACATTTCGTGCTCTTTCTTTGGCAATTCTGTAGAATTGTTATTTCCCCGATCTAATTCTGAATCACTTGGACTGACAGTTTCACTAGGTGACCATGGCTGATCAGTCAAATTTGAGCTTACTGTATCTTGCTCGATGTTTTCTTTTATTATGGGATCTAGAGCCGCGGTGTCGCACTCTTCTTTTCCAATTCTATGCAAAATCACTGCGATAATAAAAACTCCTTTTGCGAACCTATTCATTTTGATGCACCTACTAAACTCTGTTAACGAACTGAAAGAGACGGGCAAACGATAGCTGGTTTTATACAAGTTATTATAATACTGTCGGAGATCAATTCATTCGAAAACTGGTTTATATTGTTGCTGGCTATTGCAAGACTAAGCCTATCTTTAAGATAAGAGCTTAAAATATTTTGATATAACGTTTTACATATAAATTATCAAAGATGGGAATAAAGCAAAGTAAAAAAGCTGGAGTATGTAAATAATGTAAGAAGCAAATTATATGAAAAAATCTAATACGTATATGAGTTTTAAACAAAAAATTTTTAAAATTATTTTTTAATAATCTTTAAAAAGAAATTGTGACTCTAAACTGAAAATAGTAAATTGACGGTGATAGTAAGACTAATGATATTATGAAATTTTACACACGATTATTTTATAATTATAACTTATTGAAGAATTTCAAAAATATTCAAAAATTTATATTTTTCGGTCACTGTACATTTTAGATTTCTCAATATATTTGAAAAGTTTAATTTGTGATAGGAACTTGTTTTCGGCATAGAGTGTAAAATTATTCAATATTTTATATTTTTAAATAGCAACAACATAAGTCACTCCCTTATTATGCACACATATTGATTGCAGCTAATACTATAATATTGAGAAAAAAGGGTTTCAAGGTTTTTAATTAAATGAATAGAAATTGACGTTTGACTGATTCATAAACTATTGAAGTAAACTATTGAACTATTATAACTTATTGAAGAATTTCAAAAACATTCAAAAATTTATATTTTTCGGTCACTGTACATTTTAGATTTCTCAATATTTTTGAAAAGTTTATTTTGTGATAGGAACTTGTTTTCGGCATAGAGTGTAAAATTATTCAGTATTTTATATTTTGAAATAGCAACAACATTAGTCACTCCCTTATTATGCACACATATTGATTGCAGCTAATACTATAATATTGAGAAAAAATGAGTTTCACGCTTTATTTTAACTGAATAGAAATTAACGATTGACTAATTTATATACTTATTTATTAATTTATGTACAAGTATAAAATATATCTAATTACAAATTATTTATATTTTTATTTTTTTGCTGGTCGACACTTTCCGAACGCGTACTCTTCTCCTTGATCACAAATCAAGACACTCTTGATAACGTCATAAGCATATATCGCTTTAAATGCCTTCGTCGTCGTCTTGATCTCTTCCGTTGTCGACTCAGTGGAATCGTCACTTCCTCGATCTAATTCCGAATCACTTGGATCAAAAACTACACTAGGTGGCACCGGATGCTCAGTAAATGTTGAGCTTACTGTATCTTGCTCGATGTTTTCTGTTACTTTACCAAATATAGTCTTGGCTTCGCATTTATCTTTTACAATTACATGCAGAATCACGACGAACACGAAAACTCCTTGTGTGAACTTATTCATTTTGATGCGCGTTCTAGACTGCTGCAGAGTTGTTGACGAACTGAAAGAGACGGACCAACGACAGCTGGTTTTCTACAAGTTATTATAACTGTCGAGGATCGATTATTTATTCGGAAACTGGTTTTTATTATTGCTGACTATTGATCTTGTTTAATTTTAGAGGTTTAAAGATGACTTAATATAATTGAAATAATAAAGATGAGATGTTTTGTAAAACTCGTTTCTTCATGGACGGAAATTCCGAGATTAAAATATTTTATTAGTATAGATGAGATTTTTACCGTTTACATAAATCATCAAAGATGGGAATTAAAGGAAGTAAAATAACTGGTATTTATATAAATAATGCAAACAATTAATGATATGGAAATACCTAATATGTGTGTTTAACTGTTTATTTTAATTTACTTGTTTACTCTTGTTTGAGATGAAAGATGTATTAATGCAAATTAGTAAATCTTCAGAAGATATAATTTTTATATTACAATTTTTCATCTATTTTTCTTACGTAATATAAAATAATTATAGAAACTAGTTTTACACATTAACTATTTGAAAAATTGCACTTCTTTTTATACTACTGATCAAAAAATTTTCAAAAATACATCAAATAGAATTTTGAAATATGACGATTGCAAAAAGTCGTTTAACCTTTAAATGTTTATTTAATTTAATACGCCTATTAATCTAGATTTACCATACTTAGTAAATATCAAACTATACAAGTGAAATATACGGTTCATTTCTTTATTTATATTTAATTATAAAAATTCTTATTAGTAATTAAAAACAAATAAAGTGATGAGCTAGTACAATCCATCTATACAAAAATAATTCATCTTGTTTTAAATTTGAAGAATCTTAAAAAAAATTTTACTTTACATTTATATAGCATATAGTGCAACCAGTTAATGATATTAGAACAGGACTAAACCTCGTAAAAATTCTGGAATTTTTAGACAAGTTTTCGTTTCTAGAAATATCTGAAAATTTTAGACAATTATTGACCATTCAGAGATAATTATTCCGTACATAGGAAAGATAATTATGATTGTTATAATTTTTACTTTTGACAAAGATTAAAATAAACAAAAGTTTGTAACTGTTTATCATAAAATGCTACCCGTATAAGTATGTGTTAGCTTTACATAAAGATGATTCAAAATTAATTTTTTGTAATTAGATGATAATTTTTTAATTATTTTAAAATTAACTATTCTTTAGAAAATACATTAAATATAAGAAGATTATCGGAGTCCTAGTTAGTAAATGTTATAAGGCAGTATCACAAATTTTCTTGTACACTGAAAAACACGATTAGAATAGTAAATATTTAGATTTTTCTAGTATTTGGAATATCTTTCTTGACAAAAACAGTAATTGTTAGAAAATTGTCGTACTTTTTATAAAACGAGGCTCTTAGCATAATATTAAGTTTGAAGAGGTATAAAATTAATAAATGAATAATTATACTAGGACTTTCGCTTAATATTTTAAAGGTTTAAAAATAATCGAGAATACTACCCATTATTTGTTTTGTGGCTAAAATTACCATTGAGAACGCTACCATGTCCCTTATACATTAATAAAAAATCTGCGCTTCCACGAATTTTTTAGCACATGAAGTATCGAAGCGCCGCGTTATTAAAATCCAATTTCTCCTTCAAACTTAATCCTCCAACAAAAGCACTGCGACGTAACTATTAAATACGACGCACTACACATTAAAAACTCTATAACACCATCCGTCTTTTATCAAATCAAAAATTTCCTCTATAGACCCTCTCACCAACCGCCAACCCAGCCGCTCTTTCCCATAAAGCCCGACCATCACCTACGCGCCTGCACGGCCGCAGACCTCCATACTCAGACGCACGCATGTCCGACTCTGTACAATACAAAACCAAGCCGCGCCGCGTTCCCACAGCGCGAGCTGCGCGAAGTGTACATCGGCTCGGCCGAGGTGCGGATAAAAATTGGGGTTCTCCTCACGAGCGACATATGTGTAACGCGATGGGCGTATCCATTCTGCGGTGCGCGCCACGTCCGCTCTCAAGACAAGTTCGACTCGTCTCTCTGTTTCTCTCCTGCTTCGTCTGCATCTGCGCCCTTGTCGATATGCTTACGCACGCGATTGGGACGACTATCGGAGGGACGGTTTCGCGGAACTGCAAGAGAGCCGAGAGACTCTCGATCGCAGCGATTTCTGCGCGTCTGCCCCCTTTTTTTTGTGAGAAAACGAGCGCGCCGCAGCTTGGTTTTTCAGCGTATGATCTCCGGATGGAGGGATGAGGCCAAGGTGGGGTATTTGAAATCGATGGGAATTTGCAAGTTTTTTTTTATTGGTTGTGTGTTTGGTTGTGTACTGAGAATATTGATTAATGTGTGTTAAGATTCTGCGAGTCAGACGTTTTCATTTTATGCCTTTAGCCTGTGTGTAATGATCTAATTTGAGAAAAACGAGTTCTTGATTCGCGAGAAAGCATACAATAGTAGTGGATCATATTTAATTTCATAATAAAATAATTTAATTCAAGTTAAGGTAATGGTAGTGGGACTAGTTATTCAAATTTAGTTAGAACTTTATTAGACCTTTATTAGACACTTTGTGGGAATTAGTCCTTGATTACCTTCAAATTATCTAAAGAGTGGAGAATCATCAAAAATTACTTTTTGCGTTAAACTTCAGTATTCCCAAAACCTAAACCTCGATCCCTACAATTTCAAGACTTGGACATATAGAAAACAGATATTTTGTGAAAAATATCTAAGTTATATCCCTTTATTTAGAGTGTACTGTTCAATAAAGCTTTTATTGATGCACTTGATCTCTGATTCAGATCTACAGTGATAAGAACCCTTCTAAGGCTGTATTTTTGTTAGTTACCCATTACACGAAATTATTTAGTACTTACCCATTGTTCAACAATTTTTTAGGAATTTGAAAAAGATTACTAGAATCAAGGAACACGATCAAACCATCACATAAATAAATTATAGATCAAGATTAATTAAAAAATATATTCAAGTGATTCATTTGCATGTATAAACTTCAAGTTCCAGTAATTTTTAAATTTATAAGACTTTAAGACAATTTTTTTAGCAAGAACATGCCAACAGTTTTATATAATACGAGGCTAATAAATGAAAGTAATTTTACATCTTCAATTAAACTCATTAATAACTGCATAATATCATTGTTCATCCTATCTGTGTCAGTAAGACGAGCACATGCAAAAGTCTCCAAGCTTATACGTAATCAAAGTCCGCCACACCGCGGGATCTCGAATGAATCAGCTTAAATTTTAATTCATTAACAAAACCAACTATCACGTCAAAAATTGGCATTAATCAAGAGACTAATTACACGTCTACCTTCTCGCCGGCAGACCGTTCCTTCTCTCTCTCCGTCTCTCTCTCTTCTTTTCCTCTGCGTGAAGCAAAATACATGCCGTGACGTATGTGCGCGTAATGCGCATATGGACAAAATGTACCCTTAATTTGCGTGTAAATGCACATCCTGACATTGAAGAAACGCACTAACGTCTCGCTGGCCAGCCTCACCGCTCCGCGCGTATCACGCGAGGGCTCTGCGGCTTTGCGATTTTCGCACGTTACATTTTTTTCTTCTTAACGCTGGGACGCCCAGCTTTTATATATCTATGTAGTCGCAAGCTTGTACAGAGGGTGGTTAAGAGCTTATACTTGATGTTATATATATAATTTTTTAAGCAATAATATAATTACTATGCGCATGATTTGGATAGAAGAGAATAATGTTCGGATTGGAACTAAAAATTGCTTATTATTAATGAAAGTTTGCCTACCTTGATGTAAATATTTTATTGACGATAAGGTATCGGTCGGCACTTTCCAAACGCGAATTCTTCTCCCTCCTCACACGTCATAATACCCGAAATTATGCCGAATGCGTATACGTACTGCATCGGCGTGGTGTTTTCTTCTGTTGGAGATTCAGTAAAATCGTCACTTTCCTGAACAAATCCCGAATCATTTGGTTCTAAGAAAGCTGCACTAGGTGGCAACGAATCGTCAGTCGAATTCGAGCTTACTGAATCTTGCTCGATAATTTCTCCTACTTTAGCATTTATAGCCGCGGCTTCACATTCTTCTCTTACAATTACATGTAGAATCGCGACAATCACAAACATTGCTTGAGTGAATTTATTCATTGTAATGCGCGAAGTGGACTACCGTAAGGTAGCAGACTAAATAACAGAGTGAGCTCACTGACAGCTGAGTTTGTAGATGGTATTACTTATATAAGGAAAAATTATTGGAAAACTGGTTTTGACAATGGCTAATGATTATTGGACCTTGATTAATTTTAGCGCTTCGACAATGTCTTGATGCAGTTGAAAATAAAAGGCATTTTATAAAACTTGCTTTTTAACGTGACTATTGTTGTTTTCGAATAAAAATTAGTATAATGCAGTTTAATTTAGGATTTAATTCGTTGAACAAGGAAAAACTTTTTATTGTTTTATTGGCATTCCAACAGTAAAGCTATAATGATAAAATTTGATGCTCAATGAATTTAAGGAAATAGTTCTATGCACTTATCTTTAAAAAAAAGCAATAATGTGTATTTTATCATTAACTATGTTTATTCAGATACTAGAATGACGTGTTCTTTAACTTAAAAAAATTTTTTTTTGTTACATTGTTAATAAATGTAACCCTAGCTAATTTAATCTCTGATCCCTTAGCGCATGACCTACTTATTAAAAAAATTTTACAAAGTGAACAATCTTTTTTCTTTTACGTATCTAATTGTAAAAAAATGAATAAATATTTAAAACGTATAAATAACAAATCTTACAAGTAACTTTCATAATAATCATTTAAAATTTCTATCACTGTCCATATAACAATCTCCTGCAGCTGCAAAACAAACGCTTTAACAATCACTTTATCAAGTAAGAACAAACCATCCCCTACCGATATTTACCCGAACCCCAAAAAGATCACAACATCAGTCCTTCCCACCTTACCCGCGTCTCCATCCTGAAAAACGCACATCCTCCTTTCGACGCGACTCACGAAAATTCTCATATATACCTGCCTCTCACGCGTGTCCGCTGCCTTTGTCTTAAGGAAAAGCACATATTGCCGGCGGTGGCGCGAAGGAGCCTCCTCAACCCATTACTCGAACCGCAGAAACGGAAGTCTGTCATTTAAGCGTCGCTGCCGGATAAATAGTGTGCCAGAGCGCGCGAGTCCACGGATGGGACGACGTGGACTGCTTCTCATATTTTCTTCTTTTCTTCTTCTTCTTCTTCTTCTTTGGGTTGCGCCTTGAAGGAGCTACGGAAAAAAGGGGGTCAAGAAGGCGAAGGATACGGAGCGCGAGTGTACGAGGAGGGCTAAATGAGAGGTTGAGCGTAGAGAAGTAAGTGGCGAGTTAAGTGACGGAGAGAGGAATGCGTGGAAGGGTTCGTAATGTCTTTTTGGTTATTGAATTAGGGTTGACGGCGTGACTAACGAGCGGTAATCGTATGACTAGTGCTGGAAGCGAGGATTTTGGAGCGATCACCATAATTTTTCTATGCTATGTAATGAAACTGGAATGAAGCTAGTTATTATGGTACAAACAAGATTTTTGATTGTTTTAAATAAAAAATTTTAATTCTTAATTGGATTTAAAATTCTACCTGCAACAAATAATTAAGCTGCGTTATATCCACTAATTCGTAAATCCGTAAAATCTCGAATCGCCCAAACCGCCTCGAATCGTTACCTCCACTATCGAGCGACAAACATACATTACAGCAAACCAACGACTCATCGCAGCCGCCGACTAAATAATTCAACCCCCCCAGCAAATAATTCTCGAATAAACAGTAAATATTCCACAATTTCGAGTCAAAAAGTCAACTAATGCATCCCCTAAGCTCGCGATTCCTTTCTCCAAACGCAAAAGTAAACAGTCGAACACGCGATAAGTCGAACCCCGCGCGCGACGATATAATTCACTCGCGCACGCACCTTCGATGCATGTATGCATTCTCACGTTGCGCCGATATATCCTGGCTTTCTCGCGCACGAGAGAGAGGGCTGCAATTCAGAGAAACTCCAGGGAGGGTGTGAGAAGCGTACTTCCGTTATACACAGGCGCACGGCCACCGGAAATGCGCGTGTATACAGGGAGCGAGACGATGAGAGACCTGTAATTTTGCATTGCTCGAGTGTGTGTGTGTGTAAGTGAGTGTGGCCGAAAAAGTTTTGGGTTTGGATTCAGTAGTGTACGAGAAAGAGAGCCGGGCGCATCCGGCCCGCGGCGGATTTTCGTGTATGTGTGTGATGATCCGTCGTTGGTTTCTTCGATTTTTTTCGTTTTTACTCAGTTTTTGGATGGTCGTTTTGCATGGACCTGTTCCTCTTTTGGGGAGGGAAGAAGAAAGTAGCTGGGCTGGTGAGGATATTATTGACGTCTTCCGATGGCTGGTGTCCGGAGTTGCGTTTGAGGCTTTCTGTTGGGAAAAATAATATTAATAAACGAAATGATTGATTGCAGTTCGAAAATTATTGCGAATTTACTTATTAATACTTTCCATACATTTAGTGTCGTTTTTATACTCTGGGAAAATTTACTTGTACATAATTTATTAAAATAATTTCTTAAAATTTTTATTAATGTTTTATCAATCTATGTTTTTCAAACACACAATTTGAAAAAACACTAACTAGTTCAACCTACAAAATTTACATGCTAAACAAGTCCTAAAAACTAAAACCAAGATCCCTCACTCATAAAGTCAAATCCTTTATTCCACCCTTCCTCCCTCCACATCGAAACGAATTTACATCAAAGAGCCATCGATATCGCCACGCGTCTGGCCAGCTACCGCTCGCGCGCCCTCGAAGATCACAGGGCGGCGCAAGTCCAAGTCAATCGGGCGATTTCACGGGGCGTTTACTTCCCTCCTATATATCCAGCGGGAGAAAAAAGTCCGGCTCGCCGCTAAAGCAAACTCATAAATCCGATAAGTTAACCTCGGGCCACGGCCAGGGTGGGAGTCCGCGAGATTTACACCGACGGCTATCGGTGCGCGCTCAACGGGCACGTGAAAATCACCTGTGCAAGGATAGATGGAACGCAC
Source organism: Eupelmus urozonus (assembly GCA_900480035.1). NCBI lineage: Eukaryota > Metazoa > Arthropoda > Insecta > Hymenoptera > Eupelmidae > Eupelmus > Eupelmus urozonus. Next base: position 23,791 of record UELX01002047.1, read on the forward strand.
CGAGTCTCTTTTTCTTTTTTTGCCGCTATACGCAATTACCGTCGCGGCTCGTTCGTTGCGTGTAAGCGCATAGGAGGGTGGGTTATGCGCTTACGGTGCGTCGTTATTCATCGGGGAGTGGGTTATTGGATTGCGGTTTGCGCGCGCATGAAGTAATGAGTGGAGGTAGTAATGGGAATCGTTGTTGGATTTGACAGTGGACTTTGCTTGGGTTTTAAAGATGATGGGGCGAGGGTGATCTGGTTGGGTTTTAATGGTGAAGGTGGTGGAAGTAGAATAGGGCTAGTATAGACAGACAGTGTTAGAGCTGTTTCTGGCTCGGATGAGGTGTTTTCAAAAATATCTTATTTTCTACTACACTTTATTGTAATTTAAAGGTCGAGATCAGGAACGAGATTATTTTTTTATCTTGGCAAAATCGTAATGTATAATATTTTATTTAAACAATATTGATTACATTTCTATAAGCAGTAAACCGGCAAGAATGTTTATTGTCAAAAAGAGTAGATTAATAAAGTTGCATATTAAATTTATAAAACCACAGATAATATTATATCACATTTTTTGTACTTTTACAAATTTTTTATAGTTATGTTAAATATCTTTGAAATTGTATTCCAAATGAACATCCGATAATGGAATTCTACAATAATAAATTAATTGTCAGTTAAGATTTCATTATAAATTTAGCATAACTTTTGTTGTTCGTAAGAATCAGTTTCAAATATTTTTAACTTAACCGTTTGATTCTTCTTAAGAAAAATTTAATCTACATTTTCATACTGCTCACCGTTGACCCTCTGGACACTTATGAGAACTTGGCGAAATCGCGTCAAAAATACTATTTTAAAGTGAGTGAATTTAATAATAACGGGCGTGGATTTCACTTTAAAAAAAATTATCACTAAAATTTTTCACACAAGTGTCTCTAATAATTGTTCGTAAAAGTAATCTATACATTCTGTAGTGCTACTCTAAAAGGGTATTAAGGTTAACCTGATATAAATTGCTAAACTGGTTGACTCAAGAACTTGTGGTAAGTTTCATTTTAGATGTATTTATTTAAATAATATTATAATTATATCTTGTTGAGAATTTAAAAAAAATTATTTGGAAAAGGACAAAATTATTAATTATTCTCTTTTACGCGGTAGGGCTCTATGGAGAAATGTATATAATACCTATAATTATATCTAATAATAATGCAGATTCTGGTATATATATTAAATTTGCTTTTATTTTTAATTAATTAAAAGAAACTATTTTAAGAATTCTTACTAAATATAATCTAATATTCTTAAAGAAATCTAAAAAAAATGTGGTCAATTTTTTCCATTAAATGGTATAATTTATTTATCGGAAAATTTGTAAATTATAATCGTTTACAACATTGAGCTGAAATAAATTTTAAGTTCATCATTATATAAAAATATAATCCTATCAAAACACTCTAGTAACCATCCTAGTAAGCAACCCTCCTTTTCTCCCGTTTTGCAATTCCCTAGCTGTCCAACAAATGTCTTGTACCCCTATCTTTTCCCACATCTTCCCACACCTACACTCATACGCACACTCATATTTACATCCGAATACACAAACGCACACAAACACACAAACACACACACACACACACACACACACACACACACACACACACACACACACTCACATATATAAACATCATTCACACACACCTACACCTATATTCATATAAAAACACACACACACACTCACGCGCGCGCGCACGTACACACACACACGCACGCACACACACACATACACTCACATACATACACATACACACATATGCATGTGCAAACTTACGCACGCATGCACTCATCTTCCCTTAACAACCCTATACTCTATCCTCCTCGCTTAGGCCCGCTTCAGTGGCTGCCCAATTTCCTCGCTCGCTCGGTAGCCTGACAATATTGAGTAGAAGATTGCAGCTTGCGGCGTAATGACGACGAGAGCTCCGGAATATAATTTCGAGAGTGAGAGAGCTCCGGCTCGCGGCTTCTTTGACTGTCACGCCACGCGTAGAGCGCGGCTTCCTTCCCTTTTTTCCCCCCGTAAGCGCGAATTTACACCTCGACCGATCTCTCTCTCTCTCTCTTCTTTTTCACCCAGGAGTGCGCAATTTCTCGCGTCCCATAGGGAGGAACAGCGCTCGCCTCGTATCCGGTCGCGCGCGCCCTGCACCTCTTTCGTAAGCCGCGACTTTCTCTCTGGCCCCTCGGAGAACTGTTTTTTTTTTTCGTTTCATTTTTCTTTTTTTGCTGGTCGAGCTTCTTGAATTTGAATTTTTCGGCTCCCGGCTGCGCCGGCTACACCAGTTTGCCGTGCGCTTCGGCGGAGCGTACGGCTGTAGATGATTACTGGGTTAAATGCGCGGTTCGTGCGTTTAATGATATTGAATTACGAGAATTGCTGTTTGCGATTTGGAGGGAGAGCGCTGATACTCTTTTTTTTTCGTGTGTTTGTTTGCAGTTGAGAGATGTGTTCTAATGCGTATCGTTAATAAAAATTAATTACGAGATAACAGTTTCTTATTGTAAAACAACGAGGCGGAGGCATTTCTTTAATGGTAAATTTCAGTGGCGACGCAGAAAGTGCGGCTCGAATTGAAAATTACACTTTGCCCGAGATTATTCAGTTATGAATTATCCATGATTCTAAATTCGACGTTTCACCGCTTACCGAGTAAAGCCTCATCATTTTTTCATAAAGGAAAATATTTTGCTATTCTTTGCGTACTTTAATATTATCGATCTCCTCGATATACTTTTTGTGGAAGTTAAAGTTGCCTTTTTCTCTATATTTCTCAACTACGTCGAATTGAGTTCTTGTGTATGAATAAATCATGTTATTGAAAATTTTGCTTGTAAAACGTTCTAGAAAACATAAAGTCGCAAGTCTGGACTTTCTCATAGAAGTTATTGTGCTAATTTAACAGTAGATCTTTGTTATATATCAAAACTATAAAAAAGTCAAAAATGAATACATAAGATTATTTTAAGTGATTTTTGCAAAGAAGCCTTTTTTTAGAAGTTTGTACGTTGACTAGAACATGGAAATTTTTGTAAAAATCATTTTTAAAAACCTATTTAATTCTTTTATTTCAATCAATAAAGTATGATAGTCCAATAACTACTCGGAAGGATTTTTAACTAGTAAAAATATAAGGGAAAGAAACAATTTGATTTTCTCACAATATAAAGAAGTTTTATCAAAAATTCAAATATGCATGCAAAATTGTAGATTCGTAAGATCTAATCTAATTTCATTCTTTTTTATACAAAATTCACTGTATTAAAAGCAGGGTTAAAAAAATAACACACAAATACGAACGCACTAAAAATTCCAAAAATAAAACGTCCATCACTCAAAAGATCACCCGCGCAATTTCAGCATCTGAAACCCATCGCGTGCTTACAATCGCCGATGCATCTCAATATTCTCCCTTATCGGCCGATCAGACTTACGCATGTGCGTTTGACATACGTCTCTACGAATCTCGTCTCGTTTACCATCTCAATAACCGGAATGGCCTAAGCCAGCTCTTCTTGCTCGCCGCTCTGAAATCCAGCCGAGAGATAACCTTTATTATAATTACAATGAGGCATTATATATTCCCTAAGCGGGGTCAGAGGTCATTTCGAAGAGAGACGCGCATGCTTTATACTTTTCGTTCTTATCTTTGTATAAGATACTTTATTTCGTTACTGGTTATATAGTTGTGGATATTTAATGGATGATTGTTTAAACTAATTGATTAGCGTTAGGTACGATGTATGGAATATCGTGTGTGATTATATATACCCAGAGCTATTTTCAGAGCTAATCGCAAATATACTGTATGATTATATTATTAGATCGGGGCATTAATTATTACATTTAATTAAGCGCCCTGGAATAATTGCTCGTCGATTATTCATAAGACAGGGCGCAACAATGGTTCGCGGTTGCGTTTGGTATTTACAAGCGAGCTTCTGCACAATCATTATGCACACGACCTTATTTGTAAGTATAGCTGTGGTACTGTAATTCAGGGGTCAATCTATACTTATGTATGGCTCTCTTAGCCAATAAAATTTTTTTTTTTTTAGTTTTACCGTTTATTTTGTTAGCTACACATCTATTTGACTAATTTTCGAGAAATTTGCTACTAATAGAAAATCATACCTTATTTTATTGTTCAATATAATCAAAACAACAAATGTAAAATAAATTTTATATCATGAAAAATAAAAAAGTTGCAAAAATAAGAAGAATGATAAAATATTATTAGTTGGTCTACATCGTGATTTATTATCAATAAATAATTTATAAATACATAAGACTTTTTTCATCGTTTTACATCTGAAACATATCTCAAAGTTTGAGCTTAATCTGTGATTAAGAAACCTAGTCCTTTCCTATAATCATGACCATAACTTTATGATAAATTCTTTTCTTTTGTTAGGAGCTAATACAACGTACTTGTTGTTCTAAAAATTTGGATACTAGATTGGAAGCAGACTCACTCTATATTATACAACACTCCAATTAAATTTATTTCCTCCATTCCCAAAACAGTATAATCTCGATTTTCAAAAAAATAAATTCATAATTCGGTTACCTTGCAAAACTACGACTATATAGATACACCTAGCCACCTTATTCTTTTCACCTTACTCTATCCGTAAAAACCTTAACTTACCAATCAACAATCGCACCAAGAAACCCGATCGTCCCGTCTTACCCCGTCCGCAATCGCAGCGCGGACACCAAATCACCCGCGGCAACTTCGCGTTAATCCAGCGGACGTCACCAGCCTCAGCCGTAAATCTTGCGAAGCGAAAAAAAAGCAGCCGATACACGCTGTAATTCCTCGCTGCGGCGTCGGCCAATAAATTAGCGCGCAAATTGCGCACACGCGAGACTAACGAAGCCAGCGCGCGCGCGCGCGATGCGTCGATATCGCCCACCTCGAGACGCGGGGGCGCAAATCTGTAATTATCGAAATATTAATAATTTAATCAGTTTGTGATTAACAGGTGGTGTGCGCGCGTGTCCGTGCTCGAGTAGGGGGGAGGCGTTACCGGCTAAAGCGACCACACAGGTCGCATACGGAATTGGTGAGACGGCTTATGTGAGGTGAAGTTTTCCGCGTGGATTGGTGAGAGCGGGGTCGGTGTGCGTTTTGTAGGAAATGTCTTTTTTAAGGAAATAAATTGCTTTAGTGAAATTTTGGTGTAGATTCTTCAAAAATTTGTGCTGAGGGAAAACATAAACTATAATATTTTTTAACATTTTTGTCACTGAAATAAGGTAATGAAGAATTTAAAAAATAAAATTTGACAATAATTAGTTTATAACTATTAGACCGAGTATCGCAATTGATAGTCCCAGTTTTGACCATAAAATTTCTCAATAAATTTGCCTTACCATTACAAATATTTCTTTAAAAGTTAGCAATGTAAAACACTTCTTTTAGCTTTTTATTTTCACTTCAGATTTATTTAGCAAATAAATGGTTTATACAAAACAAATTTTATTCCTTATTTTCTTTACTTTAAAAAATTAGTTAATTCCAATATTATAAGCATTAATTATAAGATTAGTAAAAAAAATATATGAATGGCTTATTTGTTTAGTGAATTTTAGTACTTCATTTTAATGCTTATTATTCATAAATAAATTAATATTTTCTTATTAATCAAAATACAAACTGTAACTGGCAGAAACAATATTTATTTTCTTTTTGATTTAGACTTTTATCTGAAAGGAATATTTAACATTATTATTAAAAAATAATCTGGAATAAAGTAGTTATATATTTAAAAAAAATCGCTTATTGGATATTTCAAACTATGAGTACTATAAATGACAGTTTTATTTTTCGAAGCCAAAAAACTTCTGGCACATATATGTATTAATTCCTTAAATAATTTTTTACTATTATTATTCAAAACTTGAATTTCAAATTATTCAGTCAACATCAAACGTAATCCACCTCCAAAAATACACCAACCTTAAAATCTCCCACCCATTAAAAACCTTCCACCAACCCAAAAACCCCAAAAAACCCCCCCCCCCAACCCCCCCCCCCCCCCCTTCCCAAACATTAAAACCCAAATGAGAAAGCCCATAGGCACCTCGAGCGCCCTCAACCTACCCATATACCCCTCTCGCATACCTGCATCGGTGCGCATCGATAGCAGCTAGCGCGCTCTGGCCCCGCACACGCGGCGATAATTTGCAGTTACGCGCTGGATGCGTAAGCGCAGCGCTCGCGAGAGAGGCGCGCGTGATTTACGTGTCTCCTGATTTACACTGATTACGAGGGGAGAGGGAGCCCACAGCCAGCCGCGCGCGCGCGCGCGCGGCACGTCGCAAAGCAAATACGAGCGCGCTGCACCTATACAGCCGCGCGCTTCGGGCTGCCTATATCGCTTCTGCCATTGATTGATTTTACTCGAGTATTAAATTAATCCTCCTCCGAGCTAGAGAGCGCCCCGCGCTCTGGCTCGACCTATTCTACACTGCACTTTGGCGTTTTCGCAAAGGCTAGGTGCATGCGACACACACTCATAGGATTGTACATTCGTAGACGCACACATGCACACGGAGAAAGTCTTAGTTGCTGGGTTATTCAAGCGGGCTGACTTTCGGGGGCTGGCTCGTTAACGTTTCCGCGACTACGGGACGATTAATGTTTAAGGAGATTTGGAATATAGTGGCTGCAGGCTTCGATTAGATACGAAATTGCTGGAGGCATGGGCGAATTGATTTGCGTGTTGAGGTGACTGAGATATTGTGATGTACTTTGAGAGTTTTTGGGAATTTAAGTGAGAGAAGTGAAGGTTTCGAGCTTGCGTGTTGATTTACAAGGTATTGAAGTTTTTAAAGTTTTTATGGAATGTAAGATGGATAAGGTCAATCGAAAATTTTATAAAACTGAAGATTTTGCAAAATATGTGCTGTTAAAAAGGTGTTTGGATTCTTTATTTTCTGTTATTCCTTAAGTTATTTTCTGTTTTATGTATCAAAGATACTGCCTTTAAAGACTTTTTTAATATTGAATATATAACCTCATATTCACCGTTGTAATGCCGCGAATAAGTATGCAAAGAGTTAACGGTTCATTGTTATTTTTTTTAACTTTTAAAAATTCTTTTTCACAATATTCTGTCCTGTAATAAAATAACAAAGGCTATCCTAATTCAGTTTCCATATCTTTAGTAGTCAATCGAACACACCTCAACACTATCACCAAAAATACCATCCCACAATTTCATCTTCAACTTCCTCACTCTCAACCTCTAAAAAAAATAACTCTCAAAACAAATAGAAATATTCCTCACCTCACCATCACCATCACCCATCGAGCCTTCCCTCATCCTCTCCCTCCTCTCCTTCGCCTCTTCTCTTTTCCATCTCCTCTGTCACTTTTAAAAAGGCATCGTTCGGACCGCTAGCCAGGAAGAGGAGAGTCCCCGGCGAGGAGGACGGCCAGCCGAGCGCTCGAATCGTAAATTCCGAAGGGTAATGCAACGTCCAGCGCGATTATTTACTGATACTTAGGGCCCGATGCGCCGGGGACGAGACGAGATTCGCCGAGCGGCCACCGCGGGACCTGCTTATTATTGTTACGCGCTGAGATGACCGATCGTCGATGTTTCGGTACGTGGTTGCTGGGTTATTTTTGAGGATTTGGAATTGTCTTGTTTTTTGAATGTTTAGGTTTTTATTGGTTGTTAGTTTCGTTTGGGCAAAATTAAATTTCACGTTGAGTGAATATGTCGAATTATTTTTAATGTAAGTTAAAGCACTATCTGAGTAGAAAATTAAATAAGTAATTCTCTAATTAAAAACTGATAGATCGCCTTATTGTTAATATAATATGGCATTAATACATTATGGCAATTGGTTAGGCCGTAGTTAGGACTTCGTTAGGATCCAACAAACAATTGACCAGCAGATTATAATTGGCTTGCAGGTAACAACCAAAGTAAAACAAAAGTAAATAAACCTAACTAATTAAATCTCAACTCAGTTTCAGACGCACGAGCAGCAAAGAATCATTACGAACTTCTAAACTGAAAAAAATCCTACAAAAATTACCAGAGGTAAAATTTATCGCTATACCTAGAGACAGGCCGCGCACAAAACCTCCGCAGATTACATCCCGCTCGCCTAAACAAGACGGATTGAGCGCTAACTCGCTACTTACGCACCTCGGCAAAGAAAGAAAAAAAGAAGAAATAAGCGCTGCTCGCGTCTTGGCGAACAAAAAGCCCTCACCCTTTTTTCGCGTTCGGCCCCCGAACAATGCGGCCTTTTCTCCCCGCGGGCGACGAGTATATAAAGAAAAATAATCGCGACTGATTAACCTCGGCGTTTTTTGGATTTCTCGGCGCTTTAATAATCGGCCGCGCTAAATAAGGCCGAGGAGGGAGAAAAGAAGAGGGGAGAAAGTGAGCTTCGAAGTTCTGGCTTCTTTTATTCCTGTTTTCTCCCAAAGGCGAGGAGAGCTCAGCGCCCAGGCAACTTCCTCGCGGAGTAATGCAATAATTACGCGGGCGGAAGTAATAAAATTAATCTCCGCAAAGGTTTCTTCCTCTTCTCGTTCCTCCTTCCTCTAGCCTCCCCCACAGCGGCTCGTGTATAAATCCTCGGCCAGCGTCTCTCGCGCTCCTTCCCTAGCCGTTTCGCGTCTTACTCGCTTGGATGTTGGCTCTCTCTCTCTCTCTCTCTCTTTCTCTTTGGTTTTTTTTCGCGTTTTTTCTTTTTGCCCTGCCGTTTCTTCAAAAGTTCTCCTTCCCTTCTCTTGAGCTTTCTCGAAAAAATATCTTCTCGGATGAATGAATTTCATTAAGCGCTAATAATTGTTTTTGCTTTCGGCGCTTGTTTTCTGAATAACGAGCAGCTTCGTGCATTTTTCTTCTAACTTGGGTAATTCCTCTTGAAGTTGTGTATTACTTTAGAATAGCTTTAATAAGATTTTATATTAACTTTGAACAATAATGAATTTTTAATTTAAACTAAATTTAATGTGTAAATTAGTTGCGCGACATTATAGCGGTTACCGCTTATACTAAAAATTGCTATCTTGCTTCTGCTAAGCAATATTTGTTTGTGTCATTTAAATTAATTAAACAAAAGTAAGGTCGTGGTAGCAAGCCATGTTTCTTCCCCGATATTTCTACATTTATCTTAATAATTCGAAAAATAATTGCATGAAAACAATCTCAAAGGCCAAGCGATTTTCAGCCATATACACTGTTCACCTTTCTCAATCCCTCTCTTCTCTTTTCGTTCACTCGCTTTCGTCTCTCTTCTCATTTTCTTCGGTTGGAAGCTAAAAGAGAAAGAGAGAGAGAGAGGCACAGAGAGAGGGCCTCGCTGCCTGACCCGCTTATAAATCAAAGGCAGTTTAGCTTTTAATAATTTCACCGACGAGGGAGCGCGCACGGGTAATTTACGCCCCAACTTCATCCTTTATGCCAATGAGTCAAGAGAGGAGAGACTCGCTGACTGTATGTATATATACACGCGAGGACAATTAGTTTGCGTCGCCCAATTTGGCCCAGCGGCAACTGAGACGCGCCCGCGCAACTAAAAGCTGTCGCGCTGATGTGGATAATGAGCCTGGGTATTTTTTATCTGCAGTGTGGTGCGTTGTTAAGGATCGAAATTAATTCGTTATTAATTTTTATTTGTTGAGAAATGGTTACGCGCATTGCTTTTCTTATAGGATAACATATGAGTAAATTCAGCCTGGTAGGAAATTGAGTATTCTTTGGGCAGAATTTCTGGTTAACGCATGTTAAAATGATATTTATCTAGAAATTCTGTTTAAAGACATTTATTTCTAGATTTTCTATTATTCTCTAGAATAAGCAAACTATGGATCAGTAGATAAAAAAAGAAGACGAGAATAGTTCGAAAAAATAGAAGACGCTACTCGTGAACATAGGTGACTCGCTTTTCTGTCACCTTTGTTTGGCTCTGGTGATAAAATCGACTTGTGTAGAAATCAAGTATTTTGTTCACTAGTCGCGTAATGTAGTAGTCTTCTGTGTCTTACCTGGTAGAAACGTTCCCCATTTTTTGGCCAGTGGATGGCCGACTGTGGCCAATTTTATTGGGTAAATTTCTACCAGGGTTCTAACATGGATATTTCGCCGGTTTCAATGAGTAATAATATTTTGCAATTCAATATTTACTAACTTTTGTAAAAGTTCAACCTAGGCAAAAACTACAAAACTCCTTCTCTCATCTGTTCTAAACTCAACTTACAAGCATATTCCTCATCCACACATCCAACCCATGCTCAATAAACCATCCGCTTTCCATCCACCTCCGCCAGCGAGTTAAAAAAAAGTGGTTCTCGTCATCATTTAGCGGATAACCGAAACAAAACCGATAAACAATATCCCAGCGATCCTTGAACCTCACACGAGTAGCAGCGCTAGAGCACGCAATGAAGCGCACCCGCACACGAGCGTCGAGTGGCCCTCGTTTCGCCCAAAGGGCAACAACGCAGTCTCCGCAAACTTGTTTCAACTCTCTCGTTACTCGCAAATTACGCGCCCTCAATTACGCGCACATGCGAATCGTCCTCGCCGTCCTCTCGAGCTCTAAAAAAAAAGGAAAAAAAAAATGAGAGAAAGGGGTCCCCTCGATACATATACGCGGAGAGCGGCCGGGGAATAATAATTAAAATAAAATACTCCCTTGGCTGGTGCTCGAGCCGGAGCGCGTTAATACGCGGACTTTGAATCCTCGCGCTGGGAAATTGAAGGGAAGAAAGCGCGAGAGGAAAGAGAGAGTTGGAGAATCGAAGAGAGGGTTTGATGCGGAGCGAAGAGGGTTGTGGGGGAGAGGAGACAGATAAGGGGTAGAAAGAGCAGGGACTCTTTCCTTCGCTACAGCGATTAATGAGCGGTGTTTGTTGTTAATTGCTGCCGCCATTGGGCTGCCGCGCATCCTCCCAGCGATTACGCGTATATATAGTCGGCCTATGCTCTTGTGCGTTTCATCTTGGCGGAACTGAGCGCTATACCAACTCTGTTGCGCGGATTTTGCTTGGTTCTTGCTCGTTATTCCATCTAGGGTCTGTATTTTTCTTCTACCATTGGCTGTTGTTATGTGAATGTGCTGTTGGATTTGCTGAGTATGTGAGTTGTTGTGTGTATTGATAATACAAGTTTCAGGAATATTCGTATTGGTAAAATGTTGGTGAAATATTGTTTGTACAAAATTATTATTATACAGATTATACATGAAATATCTAAATCAAACTTCTAACAATTAAACTGGTTAAGATTCCTGTTGGAAATTCTCATAAGATGAAGTAACTCTAAAACTAATTAATAACCAGCCAAACTGGCCATTTTTTATAATGGCTACGCTTTTTTTAAATGGTAATTTAACGATTCTTGGCTTAAGTTGGCCCAGCCTCAAAATCCTAAACAAACTTTTATTCATGAGGGTTGAAAAAATTGATCTTTGACGAACCAAGATGTAGGTGTAGTTACTTTATTATTAAACTAGTCGACGTTT
>UELX01002048.1:0-35292 GCA_900480035.1 Eupelmus urozonus
AGGTGATTTTTCGCTCTTAACAAACTGTCTGGTAGGTAACATGAATATGTTTTCGGTGTTTAAGCCTACGGAATGTGCCATAAACACCCAAAACATATATTCGTTGCTGGGTGACGCTGTAGCTGCCTTAGCACCTTTAGAGATCCGCTCGGCAGTTCGTATCACTTGATATATAGGAAAGGAAAAAGGTATGGACAAAAAAGGTTACGAGTCACTTGCTGCTTGGCCACTTAGGCTGCAGGTGGATAAACTAAAGTCATATATACATACAAGAATCAATTGACGATAGCATAGTTGGTAGAGTATCCAAGTTTGACAGGGATAAGTAGTTTTTGAAACTGGGATTCATATCTATATGGGTTTGCAATAATTTTATATAATACGTATAAATAAAATCTAATTATAAAAATCGCAGAACTTTTTGAATAATTTTTAGATAATATACATTCTAGAAGAATTTAGTTTATTTATAAATTAGAGCATTTACATTTTAATAGTATACGTATTATTGTTTTTGATTCATGGTAGTGGTACGAAACCATATGAAATTATTAAACTCAACCTATTTTAATCTGAAAATGTATTATATGCTGTAAATACGCCATTACAAAATCGAAAGGAACACTTATTTAATCAATATTTGAAATATATATTTAATTTTATAAAATATACAATTGATGAGCGCAGACCCAGAAAAACAAATATTAAAATACATTTAATCTCCGCAGCCATACCTAAACAATAAACTTGGTAATTTGCAATTTCCAGCAACGTCGAAATTCCCAATTAAACGCACAACATCGCACACACATCTCAGCCCAAAAAACATTTAAGCCCAGAACTGGCCAATCTTCTCGGACCGTGAATAACGGGATTGCTGGTAGTCAGAGAAACGTAGCACGAGAAAAGAGCGAGAGCAGCAAACTTATAACGAAACATAAAGAGATAAGAATACAGATATCCTAGCGCGCAGTATAGGAGAAAGATTGAAAGCAAGACGCTCACACACATACGCGCTCGGGAGAAACAGACGGAAGGAGAGAAAGTTAAAGAGCCAGAGCTCTCGAGAGCGCGCGAATTCCCGCGATGAAAAGATATCCCGGGGCGCGCGCAGGAGATAAGGGGAGACGCGGGGGAGAGGGCAGAGCGAGCGCCAGACTGGACGGCGCTGCTCTCGCAAGCTCGCAAGCTCCGCCGTAGTAAACAAAGCTGTAACTCTCGCGCGCTCGCGACGACGAATCAATGCGTTCTCCCCCAAAGAGAGAGAGAGAGAGAGAGAGAGAGGGAGAGAGAACTCGCGACATCCATCTTACTTCCGGGCGCGCTTTTACATGCGTTCGAGGCTGCCTGATGCGCCATATCGACGAGGGAGTATCGTGATTCTTTTTCTTCGACAAGCTCGTAGTTGCAGGGGGAGGAGGTCACCGCGGCAGCGTGAAAACACGCGCTTTGCCGATGTGTGTGGGGGGAGGGTAACGGCGCAGCGTGCGGCTGCGGGACTATTAAGCAGTTCTGCTTTATCGCCTGTGCGAGCTGAGAGCAAAGTTGGCCGTGCGGTCGGGGATGCTGCCGGGTTATCGAATTTGCTTTTTAGACGGCTTTGACGCTTTTCATTTTTCGTGTTGGAGTGTGTTGGGATTATTGATTGTCATCAAAGCGAATAAGGAGGGTAGAACAGTAATTAAGTAATGTAAAGCATTAAAAAACAAATTAACGTTACGTTGACACAATCAGTTAAAATAAATTTTTGAATTTACGGAAATAGTCATGAAAAAATAAATAATGAAAAAAATTTGCCTACGTCTCTTTAGAGGTTCAAAGGACTTATGTAATAATTATATTCATTTATCCAAAAAAAGTTGTGAATTTAAAAAATTTTTAATTGATTATCTGTAGTACTTAAATATTTTCAATTTTCCAAAAAAATAGTTTATAAATATCTCTTAATAGGTTTCTTCTTAATTTTTGAAAACTCGTATTTTTAAAGTTGAATTGCTTGTCAAGTCATATGATAATATTTTTGCAACAGAAATATGGTAAATGATATATCACATGCAAATTGGTTAAAAAATAACCTAAAAGTTGTTAAATATCTATTTTCTTCTTTATATTAAACTGTGCTTGATTCATTTGTTATGAACCCTATCAAAATTAAATAAAACAAATAAAACTTATAAAAATATTCAGTCTTTACAAATCAATCTACAATAATTCCACCATTAAAAAACATTTATTATAATCGCCCTCCCTCATTCCCATCAACACGCGAAACCCAAAAAGCACAAATTACCAAACCCGCTTATCCCAGGCCGCACCGCGCCGTCAGTCCGCATTAAAATCGAGCATCGCGTTACCCAAATGTTTCCATCCCCCCCATCTCCGCTTCCGCGAGAACTAAACATAAATATTTCATGGCTCCGCGCGCGGCGCGCGCGGCTGAATTTCGCGAAACTTTTCGGGAGCAAACTGTTTTCGGCGGGGGAGTGGAACAACAGATATGTACGGATAGGTACACTTGCGGGGGGTCGCGCGCAAACTTCTGCGGTGGCCCCCGCGTATAGCCGAGCTTTATGAATGGCCGCTGCGTCTCGCTCATGCGGATATGGCGCCCGAGCGACGAGTTCTTGATCGAAGATTTTTTTCCTGCCTTGTGTTGGGAGGGTTGGTGTTTTGGAAAGGGTTGGGACTAGATGGGATGTACAGATGTTGTTAGAAGTTGAGGAAATATCGTAATGGTAATTAAAGGTTAGACGAGAATTCTTATTGTATTTACGAAAAGTTATATTGACTTTTACAATAAAGACATTTTTATTTTAAGTCTTCGATTTATTAATACATCTGTACTATCCACTTAAAGATTTAATTATGACAATTGAATTTCATATTAATTTTCCAATTTTATCGCTGTTTAAGCAAAGCTAAAATTAAATATGAGTACCTTTTATTGTTAAATGCTTAAACTGAGAAAAGACAATATCAATAATTATTTATAATTAATATTATTAAACTCTCCATCTGCTAATAAAAGAATCTTTTTCTTCAACCAACCTCAAATCAATAACAGCTCGCGGATAACAAAGCAATCTTGAGCACACGCTTCTTCTTATTTAATACAAGACAGGCAAAAGAAAGGCAGCTAATCCTGTAAGAAGATATCGTTCGTTACAAAAGGATTCCATTTGCTTACACAGGAGCTTCTTGCCTCGTTCCTCTTGTCTCTCGCTGCCGGGCCAAAAGCGTATCGCAGATCATTTCTTCGTGTTCTTCGCTAGGGCTTTCTTCCCCTCTCGCTCGTCTTTTCTATCTTCCTTTCTTTCCCTCTTTCTTTTGCTCTCGGTTATCACAAGGGATCCCTCGCTCCGGTGCGATTGCACTTTTCGCGTAACGAATTTCCGCGCACCCCTGCTCTCTCGTTTCTTCGCTCGCACCTTCTCACGTTCTTTTTCACATTTTTTTTTTCGTTTTCGTTTTAGTCTAGACTTTCTCCTTCTTTCTGGCTCACTTTTTATATATATCGAAAGGTTCATGGGCTTTCTGTGCGTATACGTTACGCCGATCAAGCTGACATGGTATACGCTTGTCTACGTGCTTTAGGTTTGAAAATGAAGTCGACAGACTTATGTCAGTTAATTTTGTTGATGTCTAATTAATTTAATTGAATTTTTATTTTATGTTATAAAAGGATGATAAGCTGTTTATTTCTATTCGAGTGATAATTTAATATTTCTATTTATACAGAGTATTTATGGATATAACTAGTTTATTTTCGAATGACTTGAGATAAATTTTTAATATTGTACACGAAGATGTGATATTTTAAATTTTTCTAAATTTAAAGGAAACCTTAAATTAACACATTCTATGTGAATAATATTTAAAACATATTTTATAGCAAAATTGGGATGTCCTCTATAAATTTCTAACAAAGCTCTTGCAGCACTTCAAATTTATGTGTGTAAAAGTACATAGACCAAAATAATTTGGTATTTCCTGAATTTTAAAAATCAAAACTTAAATTAACCCTTAATTTAAGTACTAATAATTACAGAAATAATGAATGAAACAGAACCCCAAATTTAGCTACAAAAATATATATCATGATACACTTGCCAAGTATAAAATTGATGAACGTATATGTAACCAATCGCGTATTTTTAAATCACCCCTTGTAAATCCATACAGTAAAAATAAATACAAGGGGCAAATTAAAAATACACAATCGGGGACAACGAACGTGCAAAACAGCATTTTACTGAATTTTTCTTGAAAATAAACTTAATACGATACAAGCCAGTAACAAGAGGCAAATTTCCTAATGAATTGCTTTGCTCTGTTTCAGGTCGCGTGGATGTTGTTCGACCAGAGCGCCATTTTGACGGTGCACAATCACGTTATTACGAGGAATCCGAGAATATCCGTGTCGCACGACAAGCACCGGACTTGGTTTCTACATATCAACGACGTGCAGGAGGAGGATAAAGGGAGGTACATGTGCCAGATTAACACTGCCACTGCTAAGACGCAGTACGGATATCTACACGTTGTTGGTGAGTGCAAATTTCAATATTCACATTTCAAGTTCCAAAAGAATGTTTAATTAGCAATGGTCCTAATTTTATTTGTATTTTTTTTACACTAGTTTTTTGTTTTAAAATCACCACAAATAATTTTATTCATAAGGAACTGTTTGAAAAGTAAATTAAAATTAAAAGAAGATTTGGAGGAATATTTTTGAATTATCAATAATTCGAGGTGTAGTAAGTTATATAAATTTAGATACGCTGATAGTCAATATTACTAAAGTATCAATTATTTGACGACAAACATTTATAGATCTTTATTTTCTCATATCTTCCTGCATTTTCATTTTGCATAAACTAGAATTCGAGTGCGCGCGCAGAAATTGCTGTAAAGATTAAAATCTAACATTTAGAACATATTGTTCAAAAAACAATATAATCGAGACTCATAATACCAACCTACCTTGCTTTTAAGAATACAAATACTGAATGAAGCATCAAACCACTTTCAAATTATAATAACATATAAAACAGATAAAAAATGTCTCAAATCCTCAATTTACAATTGATCACGTTGAAACAATTCCAAACCGGAGAAAGAATCGCCGAGGCATTTTAATCTTCAGAAATAATAAAAACGCAAAGAATTAATCGTAATTACATTCAGCCTCTGCCGGTAATCAAATCCGCCTCTCACTGACCGCGCGCCTCGTCGCAGCCCGTAGTCGTCCTTTCCTCCGAAAAGTAACGACGACTCTGTATATATACTTGCGCATTGGAAGAGAAGAGAGGCACTAATAATTTAATTAGAAAGGAGGGAATGGAGAGGGGAAGGGGCATCTGCCATCCAGTAGAACATATTAATATCTCGAGTTTTGACGTTTCACGGAAAGAGAGTCCAGAGACGCGCTCAGAGGCAGATATATAGAGATAGAGAGCGAGAAACTAAAGCTTCGCCGTGGAGGGGGAAGGAGGCGAGTAGATGGTGAGAAGGCGATAGAGGAAAGGAGGCAGAGGCAGCCGAGTAATCAGAAGGCTAGATTAATTGTTTCTACGGGACTCTCCATTCCTCCGTCTATCTCTCCTCTTCTACTTGTGTCTACCTCTTATTCTCGCTACTGCGCACGTATTCATTCGCTTATACTCTGTTGTACGGGTCAAAAATGTGTAACACACGCACACATGCACACGCGCACGCATACACGCACGCATACGCATACGCATACGCATACTCACACACAGTCGAATTCAGGCTGCTTTACATCAATTGAAAATTCCATTAACAAAATTTCACACATACACGCATGCACACACGTACACACATTAATATTCATTTTTACCCAACCTTCGACACTCACACTCGTAGTAAATCTCGATTGATATGATGCACGATTATGCGTTTTCTTGAAGCCGGTATGACTGATAGAAAGGAAACCGCGGCGACCTAGTCCACGTATTCAAATACAGGCCCAAGCCCGGCGACGTTAGCGTCGGCACACTTTGCACGATACCACAACAGACAGCCGACATAATACCGCTCGACTGCCATAACTCAACGTCGCCGCATCGCGGGCCGCGCGTGCGCCCGGCAAGTATATTACATCGAGCTCTCGCACGCTCGTCGAGAATCTATTAGATTTTTCCGGCCGCCCCCTCTATTTGGCCCTGTCGTAAATAAAGTAAAAGTAGCAATAGAGAGTGAAAGAGAGAGGGAGCGAGCCGGTGGAAAGGATATCTGACTTTTATTCGATTTGGGTGCCAGGGAAAAGTTACTTAGAAACGGAGAGAGAGAGAGAGCCGCGCACATAGCTGAGTGGACGAGAAAAGCTCTCCTCTCGATCGCATAACGCCGCACGGTTAGCCCCACGACGACGGGGCCTTCGGTCTATATGTACTTTTGAAGCGGCGCTGCTGCTGGCGCGCGCGTGGTTAGCCTCGGTTTTTGCCTTTCCGACTGCGTCTCTCTGGCTCGCTTTTATAAGGCGGAGAGAGAGAGAGAGAGAGAGCGAGCGCGGAGTCGTCATTGAGAGAGGGGAAGGTTTAAAGAAGAGAAGATCACCCTCTTTCCCCGTGTTTACCCCGGGCAGACACTTTCATTGGACTTCTCTTGTCTAGCGGCTAAGGACCCGAAGCCCACAATGTTGCCAAGTTCTAAGGGCAGGAGAACGGATATACCGGCTCTCGGGGAAACTTTTAAAAAAGTTTGTCTTTAGCTTCGCTAGCTCTCTATCTTTCGCTCCTTCTCTGCTCTCCCTCGCTCCTTAAAGGGACTCGGAAAAAAGAATATTTACCCAAAAGAAACACGTTTGTATGTTAGCCGTGTGACGGACTCTCCCTCCCCCCCCCCCTCTCTCTCTCTCTCTTCGAAATAAAGAAGAAATGAGCGCGCGATGTTTACCGCAAACGAAATAAACCGGCGAAGGACAAAGGCTAGTCGGTTTCGTATAAATGGTATAAAAGACGACGGTATCGAGTAATTTTCTCGGTGCACGCTTTTTCCTCTCTCTCTCTCTTTTTCTCTCTCTCCGGCTTGCCTGCGCGCTGCTCGCCGTTTGCGAGAGAACAAGCGGTTAGGAGCTATTGCTTGAAATTAAGCGACTTCTATTCTCTTTTCTCCCGGAATTACATAGTGCGCTTTGTTTTATTTTTTCCGAGATAAAATGAATGGAGTCTTCGGGACATTTGTTTGAATCGAATGACAGAATTATTGGAATCGCTGCTTTTAACTTTATTATTCCCAAAACGATTTTATTTAAATTAATATTTACAACGATCAGAAATCTCCAGATGCTATAAAGATCAGTTATTTTAAATATCAAAATACATCAAACCCAAACATTCAAAAATCATATTTATTCGAATGCCCGACCAAACCTTGACACTTACTACTGAACGGCATAAAATTAATATTGTACTTCTTAAGCATGCCTTCACTTAGCTAACCGCAATCATTCCACACGCCCACCACCATCACAAAGCCATAAAGATTTTAAATACAATTAGCTCCGCCAGCAACTTTCCCGTAATTACAGCCGCCAAGCTCCGTAAATCCCTCACTAGCCAAACAAAAGAAACACTCAATCCCAGGCAGGCACCATAAAGCGGCACTTACGCCACTCTCACTACACGTCGTAATAATTTTCTTAATTTCATTTCCGCGAGCGCGATAGCAGCCTCATTTGAAATTCGACGAGCGCGGCTTTTCTCTCACTCGCATGTTCGGCAAATGTATATCGTTCTCATGCCCGACTGGGACGCAATTATTCCTGGCTCTCCCCGAGCGAGAGCTACTCTCTCTCTCCGAAGTGCGATTTACATTTTACGACACGCCGCACGCACTGGGTGTATGCACGCGGTGCAAAGGATCTCGCTCGCGCGCTGATATCCTCGATGATGAATGGCCGGCTCTACTGACCCTTTTCCGCTGGGGACTTTGCTTATTGAAGGTAATTTGAGAGGAAAGAAAATGGCTGGGAGTGCTTGTTAATGTTGGAGAAAATGTGGAGGGATGCTTTCGTTGGATTGTGAATGGTTAATAATTATAATGTTGCGACGAATACGTGGAAGATTTCTTACAATTTTTCTTGGAAGTTTTTAAGACAAGATTTTCAAATGAATTAGTTGAAGCTTTAAACAAGTAGAAAATAAAGTTTGCCTTTTGAGAGTGTAAAATTTACTTAAATTTTTAATTTTAACTTTTAAAAGCTCTCTGAAACTTTGTATAAATAACTACTACTCTATAAATCAGAATGTTTTGATTGTCATTAAATTTATGTAATGCTCCAATAATTATAGTATTCTAAGAGTCTTTTGTTTAAAAAGAGTAAATTATTAATAATTTTCAAAAGAAGTCAATTATGAGTTAAATCAAATAGTTTAATATTTTAATTATTACAGGTTTGATGTACTATACCAAATCCGTCTATATAAATTATGATTATTGCAGTATGTAAATCATGAATATTTTAGCATGCAACCTAGTATGTAAACACAAACAATTCTCATCTGTCTGAATTATAATCATAACAACATCCAGCTGGTTCATCCAGCAAACCACACAAATAGTTTCTTCGGTCAAAATCCACTACTCCTCATCGGTTTAATTATATTTTCCACATCAAAAAAGTCTTTATTCCTCACGCTAACGACTTTTCTTTTTCAACAAAATTCTTCCGCCTACTTCAACGTTAACCGAGCTCCCACTGAAAAAAGACGGGCGCATAAAAATGCCGTCGTTTTTTTTTCTTCATTCGCAGGATGCCTGCAAAGCTATAAAGCGCGCACATCCGCGCGTTTCGTAAGACCCGATGAACTGTCAGCCGCAAGGATCGCACTGCAAATAGTGTTTCTAAAATAAGCCCAGACGAGGCCTGTCAGTGCCAGTCAGCTCCGACTCACCCCTTGCTCTCCTCTTCTCCCGGGCTGTAGCGAGAGTGCGTAAGTAGACGCGGAAAATAGAGCGGAAGAAGACAAGACAGATAATACGCGAGTGCGTCAGCGCGGCGAAATGTATATTTCTTACCTGCGAACTCAAGCCAGGGGTATTACGCGTCTGGAGAGTTTTTGAAAATCCTCTTGGCCTGCTTCATTGTTCACTGGAATCGGATGCCTGTAATGAGACTGTTGCGTAGAATCAAGTTAGAGGAATATAATACGGCTGCTTGCTGTTTATGCTGAAATAATTGACATGTTGGAATATTTTTATTTTTGATGTTTGGAAAGTTATTTTTATTGTTATTGCAAACAATAAAATATAAAAACTTATAACAGCTGTGCGCAATAATGATTTTTATTAAACAGTTAATAACTTAAAACCGAAATGAATACAGTTATTCGATAAGAATAAATCAAATATTTTAATGTATTTATTCGTTACATACGTTTTTACTAATTATGAACATTAAATTATGAATAAGATACGTAGTCGTTAAATTATAATTAGTAATATTTCTGGTTTTGATTAACATAATTTATTTTTTAAATGAAAAATGAGATGGCGGGTTCTCTGAAATTGATTGTAAAAAATAAATATTTTCTTTTTAAAAAAAGATTGTTATTTCTGTAATTTTAATATAAAAAATTTATTTTTCTATGGATTTCGTACTATTTTATACATTATTTATCTGAAAAAAATTATTAACACTGTCTATAATTAATTTTTGCCGGAACAAAAAATGGTTTTTTTTTCTTCTGATTCTCCATATTTTCATTTGAAAATTAACTTTATTAAAATCTTTTGCACATTAATATTTAAATTTATTCATAAAATAAAAATTTTAGTCATACCTTTGAAAATAACTGCGTATCATCTTTAAAAAAATCCGTACTCGTTGAACATATTTTGTTTCTTGGAATTTCTGCATGGTATTTGATTCCGGGAAGAGGAAAATGCTACCACGTATTCATCAAGAAACTCAAACGGTACTCCTTTGACTTCTCTTTCTCTCTGCCACCAATTTTTCTCATTTCCATGTCCTCCCTCTGAAGTGGCCAATTAGGAATCGAAGATTTTTCCATGCGAAGCCAGACAGAGGTATAAAGAAGGTAGATGAACGGAAAGTGGAGGCAAAAGAAAAAAAGGAAACGAGCGAGGGGGAAATCGATCGATGGTTTAACGTCTCATTACATATTGGAGTTTAGTACTTTTTTCTTGGCAAGGACTTGATTGCGAGTCATTTGAATGCATCAATATTTGTCGCGCGTTCATTGATCTTTTAAACTATGGGAAATGACATAAAACTTTGAAGTAACTAGCTTAAAGATACGAAAAATTAGATCTTTTAAATGAAATAAAAGATGAGTGTTTCCTAAAAATAAAAATCATTATTTTGTAGTCAATTCTAACTTTGTCCCTTGTACCCTGTAAAATGTACGCTTGTACCCTGTAACCATCGACGAACATGTGTGCATAAACTCGCTAAGTGTTTCAAAGGTTGTTTGTTTGAATAATTGAATTTATAGCAGATCGGCAGATTGAAAAATCTAGACAGAAGTCCAAAAAAGAGACACGACAGGTTCTCGGGTCTTTGGAGTACAATACAAAGTCCCTTTTAAACGCATCACAGAAACAGGTATTGTTTGGTCATAGACAGAAAATCTGAGGAAATTAATGTAGATAGATGGAGGAAAGCAATAGATTTTATAAAGAAAAAAATAGAGTAAAATGGGAAGGTGCTAAAAAATTCAATTCTGACTAATTTGATCCAATATCATTATACAACTGAACATCTGCGCTAAGTGACTGAGTTTAACGTTGAGAATTAAAAGGTTCACTTATTAAAATATTGAATATTCCAATACAAGTTTTCGAGAAAAAAATCTCATTTAGATGAGAAAAGGGTAGATTATTGATTGCAGACCTAAAGATGAACCACTTTAATAAAGCTTAAAATAGTACGAAATTTTTTTCTTGTATCAAATTTTACTATAACTGTTAATCACAAAATTTTAAACTAATAAGTTTGGTTAGCAAATAAATTGCACATGAATTCAATACTTCCTTTTAAGGATGTAAAGCCGCGTTGACTCATCGTTTATTATTAAATTAGTATAATGAAATATATTATGACTGATGGGTTTCTTATATAATCACTTTAAAGTTTTGTTTTATGAATTTTGATATTATGAATGTTTCCTGCTTATTTTTTGTATAGCCACGGAAGCAAAAAAGCATACGAAACGTCGGTAAAATAATTAATTAACCAAATATTCGCCTACTGATCAATAGTCTTTTTTTAATTCTTGTATTGAATCAATGAATTATCTTAAAATAGCAGATTTCATTTCCTGCTACAATTTTAGTTATTTATACACAGAAAGATAAGGCCTATTAAAGATTGCGGAAATCAAGACAAAATTTAATGAAAGCAAATGTTAAAGCTATTATTATTAAAAGTCTTTTATTAATAATTCAAAGAAAATCCATCAAATTTGTTAATTTCATGTATAAAATAATAATATTAAATGATATACTAAAATTTATTTGAAACAAACATTAATAGATATTGCTAAATTAAACTAAACTAAGTTTTTGATTTTCTAAAAAAACTGTTTTTGTCGGATAATAATCTGAAAATCGATATTTTATTATTTTAATAACTTTAAAACTCAAATAATTATAATATAGAGCTCGTATGCACTTCATTGTAAAAAACTCAATGTATTTCGTAATTTAAGAAATTAATTATGATTCACATTAATTATTTCAATTAAAAAATATAGATAAAGTCACTTTTTGAAGGACATTTGTTACAACATTTGTTTAATAATAAATAACTATACAATTAGCACCTTGGTTCGTTTAAATATCAACACCCATTTCCTTAAAAAAAATCAAATTCGCAGATTAAAATCATCTCTATAAAAAGACATTTTTTTATTATAAATTTTCGCTTTACTTTTTAACTCGACTAATTTTGATAAATTTATGCTAATTTTCAGGTATATTTCATGTAATATTTAATAGAGTGTAATATGTCCTTCCATGTATAAATTTGACTTTATGGTTTTTCTTGTATGACAACACTAAACTTATTAGACCAAGCGGTGGTATTCGGTGCATCGCCACTAGTGTAAACATTTTTATTCTAAAGATATATAATTACCCAAGTTTTTTTCAAAAGTCTATATATTACTTAATTTCCAACTGATTAAATAACCAGTAAATTATATTTATAAAACAAGTTAATCAAGATTTTGACAGTTATTCTAAATTTCCTGCAAAATACTGCAGAACTATTTATCCTATCTGTTTTGTATCCATATTTCTTTTATCAAATTTTCATTCTATAAGTACCAGAGTTGTTTCAATAAATTTGACAAAATAGCATTCAAATCAAAACGATTGATCAAATTTACCTTCGTCACCTACAAACCCTATTTAAATCCAAATTATCCAGCCACCTAAAAAAAGTCCGCAAGATACACACTCCCCGTCTACCGCGGTCTCAAAAATAAATCGGCTATCGAATCGAGTCGAGAAGCCGGCGTGTGCCTTAGCTCTTGCAGCCTTATCTGAATATCGAATATTCCGTTCCTTATTTCCCCATTTCCGCGCTCTCCGTATCCAAGCTCGCCTCAGACGCGCGCGCGCGCGCGCCTATTGCATACATACATGCAGGCCCGCGCGAAAAGGAAGCAGAAGGGAGCGCAAACGTCGACGCTAGTGTCAGCGGCAGCCCTGATGGCTTCTCCATCTACGTCTGCCAGCTCGCGCACGTAATTCGTTCGATGACAGCGGTTTTATTCGTAGCATCTTGCGTTGCCATGCGCCGCGGCACACACTTTCGCAGAGAGAGAGAGAGAGAAAGAGGGAGAGGAGCAGGCAGAGGGTTTAGGGCAAGTTAACGCGCGACACGGCGTAGCACAACAGGCGGCGTTCCACCTGAATAATGCATTAACAGTCCGTGCGCCTGCAGTATAGCAGGCGGAGGGGGCCAGCCGCACGCGCGCGGAGAGAAAGCTCCGTTCAATCTGCGTTCTCGCTGAACAATTCGGCAACACCCCTGCATTAGCATTAATGCAGGATATCGGAGAACACCTGCGGTAATTCATACGATGCCTGCCTCTCTGTCTTTCCCTACACTCTTGCTTTCGCTCTGGCTTGTCTGGGGTGTTGCCTTTCTCGGCTGTTGCTGCGTCTCGTGGCGCTGGGGGTATACTTCCGTGTCTCCTTGTTGCTCCATCTGTCTTTTAGGCAATGTCTGGGTTTGAGGTATAGGAAGATTTCAGTCTGGGTTGATTTTTTTGAAGAGTGATAAATTTTTTCAGACTTATTTTATCACACCAAGTAAAATTTTTTGTGGCCTTGATGATATACAAGAAGTATTAGTTACAATTCCATAGATAAATATTGTAAGGATGGTCGTCGTCTTTGCACACTTTTTTTTAGTAGAGAATTCACTATATGTAAATTTAATATTAAATTTACCCTTCCAAAATTTATCTACGCTCTTTGAATTCCCAGGTTGGCGGCCAGTAAACAACACTTTAGTATTGCGTACACCAAAGGTCTGCTTTATCTGTAACTCATCGATTTTACATAAAATTTTTTTCTTTTTCTTTTGTATTCATCTGTTCTTGAAAACAGGCCTTATATATAAAATATTATTTAGCAAATTGGTTCACTGAGGTCATATTAAATAATCAGTCGATAACGTTAATATTATAGCTACAAAAGTCTTGTAAAGTTTAAAGTGAATAGTTAAATTTATTGTAAAATCAGATTAACAATAATATCAAGTTAAGTAGTAAAATAAGTGATTCAGCTTTTCTTAAAAATTTCATTTCATCGATTATGTAATTTTGTAAAATTTCTTATCGCATAATTTTTATGAATAATCGGAGAATCTTTGTATTCTTGCTTGTAAATAATGCTGTGCTTATTTTTGTCAATGCTCATTAATAAAAGTACTATACCAACGAGTCAACGTATTCATTTTCACACGTCATTTTCTTCAAACAGTCATATTTTCCAATTAATATTTCCTCAAAGACTTCAAAATTACCAAGACAGCTCATCTCCCACCGACAACCCAACAGCACCTCACCTCCCCCACCTCCATCCGAAATTACCCGGCACCGGATTTCAATAAAGAATATCCAAGTGCGCGGAAAGAAGGCAAAACAAACGGCACAAATTAATCTTGACTAATTAGTTGCCCGCCGACTCCGGCGCATCTCCGACGCGGTGAGCAGCTTTCCACCTCTTTCATCCCGAGCCTGGAATATTACCTACTGCTACGCTGCAGGAGTAAAAGGCGAGTCGCCGTATAAGAGCCGAGTCGGGATATTAGGGGGACTGATGCCGCTCGTTCATATGAGCATACGCACAGCGAGAGAGGGAGACGCATTATACGCTCGCAACTATTACGCGACTAGATGGGCGCGCGGTAATTCACGCGGTGTTTGCCCAAGAGCGCGGCAAAACGAGCAATTCCTTCGTTGCGCGAGTTTGCGTGTGGAAGTAACGAGTCGGCGAGAGCGAATTGCGCAGGATGAAGACATCGATCCCTGTGACGCACGGGGAAAGGCCGTTTCTGAGTGCGACGATCGTTTGTGTGAGGTGGTGGTGGTGGAGAGGCGTGAGGTCGCTCGGCGAGTGTCAGGTGTATAGGTGTAGCTTGATTTCTAAAAAATCTTTTGGGTTAGGTTAAATTTTTTTTTCTTTATTTTGTGTTTCTTTATAAATATGATATAGTAGGCAAAAGTAAAAATGCTAAGGTTATTGCTTAGTTTTGATACAAGTGTTCTAACACTGTTATTTCTGTTGAATTTCAATTTATAAAATAATGAAAAATATATAAAGAGAGGAGGATTTGAAGAAAAAAAACACAATTTGAGACATTCACTGAGAAATATACCAAAAATAAATAATAAATATTTTTCGTGTTTGCGACAAATATTTTACCTATTAATAGCTATCGATATCTATGCATATTTCAAGACGTCGTCTTATCCTTGAGATTTTTGATTTTTTTTATTTATTAAGTTTTTGAATCTTTACAGATTTATTCGCTTTGTATCCTTGAGATTATTTACTATTTTTGTCAACCGAAGTATTACAGAACGGAACTAATTTATAAAGTACATACATAAATAATAGTACATTATGCACCAACGGAGGAAACTTGCACATTATTCCCGAAGGTGGTTTGCTGTCGGGGCAGTCATTACTCAAGGGAATAATCGACTTTACTCTCAAGGTGCATGTATTACTTTATTCCCACCTTGACTGTGGCCATCTATTTGTTTTTATTTTATTTTTTCAATAATTTTTCTATTTTTTCTAATAAAAATGCTAGCAGGAAAATAATAATTGCTTCTCGAAATTTTCGAGAAAAATATGTCATTTTATACGCGCTTTTTTGGGGAAATAAGTGAGCATTGTCGTTAAGATAGGAATAAAATATAATTATAAAGTTCTTGTCCATAAGTTTTGCTTTAATTAAATATGGGCTTTCCTTCAAAAAATCAATTTTGATAATGAATTTAGGTAAAAAAATTTTAATTTTAATAAATACAATACAATGTATAAAAACTATAGAGATAATTTTTCTATGAAATTTGCCTCAGGTAATCACAAAATCCAAAATAAAAAGAAGGCAAAGCTAACATAATTATATGAAAAAGAAAACATCCCCTACGTCAATCACATTAATTAAAAATCGCTTGCTCACCAATCCACACTGAATTAATTAAATGCAAAAATTGTTCTTTTCTGATCACGTCAGCTACTCCCAGCCATCAAAAGAAAAGCTCGCCTTGAACGCTAAAAGAGAAACAAAACATAAAGTCCGCGCTCCGCCAAGCTAAAATCCTTGATCCCGACGCTCACCTGTCAGACATATATACCATCGCTGCAGCTACAAGATTCGGCAGAATCACATCCTTCGAAAAAAAGCTGCTCGCTCCGCAAATAAATGCGCGGCGTCAGGCGTCAATGTCCGGCGCGCGCGCGGAATAATTTTTTCCTCCGTTTTTCGAGCCCCGAGCCGCCGACTCGCCGTCGGAGATGGACGTATTAACGGAGAACCGGCCGGACACCTGTCAGTTGTCCGACTGATTTTCTCTAATACGGGGCTCCGCGAGCCGGCCCTGTCGTCTGGCCTTTCATTTGCTTGACAAGCTCCCTAATACGAGGAACTATATAGGCGCGCGAGAGAGAGAGAGCGCAGGGCTATCGATTTCAATTTATACGCATCGTTTCGAGTATTGACGCATTACTGATTTGCTACGCGGCTCGCCGATTAATTTCGTGCGAGCGACTCTGCCGAGCTGACAGCTATTATTGTTGCCTTATAATAGAGTGTTTTTCCAGTTCTCGAGCTAACGTAATTAATGCAGGTGTCACGCTATCGATTGATGTGAATAAAAGATGCTTCGTTTGCTGTCCTTTTCGAGAGTCTATTTAGGAAGGCTGGAAATTATTTACTTGCGACAGTGAAAATTTGCGGATATAATTAGAGTATCGAACCTTGCACATAAGATAGACAT
Source organism: Eupelmus urozonus (assembly GCA_900480035.1). NCBI lineage: Eukaryota > Metazoa > Arthropoda > Insecta > Hymenoptera > Eupelmidae > Eupelmus > Eupelmus urozonus. The sequence continues at coordinate 16,515 of UELX01002048.1, forward strand.
GTATTATTGTTATTAATGATGAAGTGATTTACCGTCACGCTAAAATGAACTAATACACTTTGCAAAGATTAGATTGACGTGGTTATTTCCTACCTGTCGATTTATATATCATTACCATATATCGGCCAGTTCATTTCCAGAAGAAATATTTACAAAGTATAAATAATTAAACACTTGTAATAAGTATATTTGAACAAAAATCTAATTATGGAAATCCTATTTTTTCAATTATTATAAACAGCGTATCTCTTTTTGTCTCAATTACCAATTAATTTTCTTCAACCTTAAATTTCAAATCAGATTCTTAAGACGTTCAAAAAACAAAAACAAAAAATCCAAAGAATGCCATCGCACACGAATAGCGCATCTCTTTACCCTCGCAATTCCTGCAGCTCCTTGCGCATCTTAGCACCTTCTCGCGACGTCGGCATCCAGCCCGACTTTTCCACGCTCGCGCATGCCGCTCGTCTTTCTCGTTCCGCGCATCTCTCTTTTTCGCGCGCGTTCGGGTCTCTCTCTGGCGTCCGCGCTTTCACATGCAAATTCCATCATAGCTCTCCTCTAGGGGAACGAGGCGGGGTAATGACATGTGTGCGAGCGCCTGCGTCTCTGGCAAGCCCCTTCGCGCTATTCTACTTCTCTTTGTCTCACTGTCTCGCCCCGCCTGTCTGCGGCTCTGCTTCTTTCCGAAGATACGCTGCTTTCCACTTTGGTTTTTACGTTCAAAGGGATTTTACGTAATCGTTTACTTTTCGGGGTTCCGCGGAATTATGTTGTTAGATTAATTTCGAGTGAAGCTAAGATTCAATTAAGATGTATTTTTTGTTTTACTGTTTAATTGTTATTAAATTTAATATTTATGTAATGGTAACGCAAATTTTATGTAATTTAAAATTAAATGTAGTTGGAATTAGTCTTCTTTAATCTAGTATTGAAAATTTGACTTGCAGTATAAATATATTCATTAAATTTAATGTGAAAACATTTGACAGAAAAAATATGGCAAACTTTATTTATAGTATGTTTTCTGAAATAGATTTTCTGCAAAATTTTATTTTATGATAAGCATTTTATTGTATAGAATAGGAAGAGTAGGTTTAAGCACTGTATTTTGTAGTATGTAGTCAGTAGGTATTAGCGTGAGACAAAGACTATTCTTTTTAATAATTATAGTTTAAGGATGTAAAAATATTTCTTCGGTATATTATACAGAAACCCAAAAATTATATCTTAAATATTAATTAGATCAGTTAGAAAATAGTACATGTCGATACGGGTGTGGAAGGTGATTATTAAAAGTCACACCAGTATCGAACCGTATTTTATGCCACGAGAGCCGAGAAATCATCTTAAAGTTATGATTTTGAGGTTAGAGTGGCATAAAATTTTTTTCTAAAGATCCTATGTTTTACAAGAATCTGAAGTTGTCTAATTTTAGGAAAAATTACAGATTTTCTTTAAAAAATTATAGACAAAAAATACCGACCTTGCCAATATTACAGCATTACCAACATTTTAACATAAACAATTTTTTTCAGTTAAAACGATAATTATTGGTGAAGTATGAGAAATAAGTAAAATATCGAATTTATTCGTAATTGTGAAAACGAGATAAACACAATATTCAACAAATAAATGCACATTATCAGATAAAATATAGTTAACATAGGATAGATATGATGTACTATTTATTAAAGAAAAGAGAATTGTAAATTTTTAAGAACCACAACATGAAAAAATTGTTTCATTTTTTATTTCTGTCGCTGTTTACATATACTTTTATATTTTAAATTTAAAGTAACTGTACCTCGGAAGCTAAATTTTTGATACGTACATTTGCATCAAAACTAATGTTATAGTATAATGTTTTTTTTAATATATATATATATTGAAAACTTAGTTTCTAGTAAATGTATCATTAATCAAATACCTTTAACAAGTTAGAAGTACAAAATTAAAAATTAATTAATTCAAAATAATTATATCTAATTCAATATTGCATAAAAAAGTACGCAAAGTGTCAAGAATGAACAGTTTTTACTGAGATAAGTAACCCGATGAATTTAATTGTTTTAAATTTTATAAGAACAGAGTTTTAAGATAGAATAATTATTGTAAGTCAAGATACGATTTTTATGAAGCCATTTTTGATTATGTAGTCATAATTTCTGAGTACATTAACTTATGAAAACGCTGATTAAGAAAAAGCAACTGAACGTGTTTCTTAATGTAATAAGATCTTACAATTTAATTTTAATACACTTTTAGACAATAAATAATAATGGAACTTTGCAGAGTGGTGAAAATCTTGTTGGATAACCACTTTATGTCATCCTGTATTTTAAGGTCAGAATTTGTATTTCTGGGATGACGAAATAAAAAATTTATGAAAATATTTATGGGGTATTTTCAGGGTCATTGAACACGAACCTGACAACCATTTTATCATCATTCCATATTTAAAAGGTACAGCTACAATCGCGAGGGTGAAAAAATAAAGAACTAATAATTTACAGGGTATTTCCGGTATTGTTAAAAATGAATCTGTTAATGAAAGTTAAATATTTCATAGTAATTTGATTATGACTAAAAAGTATAAATAAAAATAAAATTATAAAAAAACTTTTTACATTTTATTATAAAAAAATTTTAAAAAGTGCTTTTTTAAAAAATAAGTCGTTTTAAAACATAAAAAATATCCTCTAGAGTTATAATTTTCGACAATATATTATTTAAGAAAGTCTAAAAGAAAAACGTGGCATACTCAGTCATACGCATATATAATCACTTTATAAATTCAACTTTGACATAATATTATAATAACATATGTGAGCATGTGTGGGTAAACGCGCACAACTTCACGCAAAGTAAACAGTTATCTCACCTCAGTTTTATTTTTGTAATAGAAATGGGTAGGGTGATTCGATTTTGAAATCTTAGCTTGTAAAATGAAAAGAGGATATTTAAAACGATGAATATCTTAATACGTTGTTTAAATTATAGTATAACCCTGAGCTAATGCAATTTGGTTTGGATTTGGTAAGAGATATAAACCGGAAAAAATAAATATAAAAACGTAAAGAGGACACTTCAGAGCATTGAAATAAAAAATTGAAATAAAACGATTTTTTTATTGAAAGCTTTCATTTAAATTTATCCTATACATTATGGTACATTTTTTTTTTTTTTTTTGAATATTTATATAGTTATGAAAACAAGGCATTTCTTGCTATTATTCATACATTAATTTAGCAGCATTTGAAAAAATATATAACATGGTTTATTGCGGTTACATGGGGCTCTGCAATTTATGCATCAACTTTGTTAATATCTGTACCTCTTGCATGCACGGATACGTACATCCACGTATGGATCAAAATGTTACAATATTTTGAATCTTAAAATATGATCAAAGTAGATTTTAAACGTTACAAAACTTCCATTATAAACCAAGGATAACTCGATTTGCATTTATGTAATAGAATTCCTTTTGCTTGTTCGGTTCCAGTACCGCCTAACATCGACGATTCTCAGAGTTCGTCGGATGCTATAGTGCGCGAAGGCGCCAATGTGACGCTTACCTGCAAAGCAAGCGGTAGTCCCGTGCCAACTATTCGCTGGAAGAGGGACGACAACCACGAGATCTCTATTAATAAGACACATAAAGGTAGGTTTTTTAAAATTAAGTTTGGTATTGAAAACGAATGGACGTTTAAGTTTGCAAATTTAATGCATGTGTCGGTGATAAAGTGTCAAAGAAGTAAAGAATATATATATACGGAATGAAAAAACTTTTATGTTGATTATTTTAGTACATACTTAAAATCAATTGGAATCTATGAAATATTTTTTATACAGAAAAGAAAAATTAAGAAAACAGCAGACAATTTTTTATTTTAATTATTAATTTTATTTAAATATACCTATAATAATTAGTTTAAATTAAATATATAAATTATTGCATATACAAATTTTTTGAAAATTTCAATTAAAAATGCTTTAGAAAAGAAGAAATATTTAAATAAAAATGGCAGCTCAAAAGAAATTGCTTGCATATTTTGTAATTTCATAAATATCCGCATGGCGCTCATTAATTAAGCACTCCGCTAGAAATGTAAGTGACTTTACCAACAATGAAAGTCATATGAGTAGAAATACCCTCTTTGTGTTTACATTTGATGCCATGAATATTTGTACGATATATACAGTACATATATAAATCGAGTGACTGCAGCTATCCAAAAGTCACTCGCACATTCTACACATTTTATTACGGCTTTATGTAGCTTGCAGTAATTGTATTATTTTATAGGATTTACACAAAGCATATTTATAGAAATAATTTTACGTAGTTGCTAAATATTTCATTAGCAAATAGTATATCGTCTGTGCTTAAATTTATAAGCCAAATCAAAATTAAATAAAACTTTTAATTAAGCTTCCAAAACTTCTGTATAAAATTTAAATAAACAAAACTTTCAATTTCAATCAATATCAGAAGAAACGATCATAAATAAATTTACAAAATATAACCTCACAAATAACAAAAATAAATTCATCAAAAAATCCATCAAGCCATAAAAACATTAATTCAAACATTCACAGTGAACGAGTGGGCGGGCAGCACGCTGGAGATGACGCGGATCTCGAGGCTGGACATGGGAAACTACCTCTGCATCGCGAGCAACGGTGTGCCTCCCTCGGTGAGCAAGCAGATCAAGGTGTCCGTCGACTGTGAGTATCATCCAGCTTCAAACATCCCCCCCCCCCTCCAAGCTGCGCGTGAATGAGCCCCACGTTTATCCCCGCAGAATAAACCCTCTGCGCACGGGGCTTTGAGGAGCTGCCGTGGCTTTCTCGGCAAATACTCTCGAGGCTCGTGCTACACTCCGGCTTCTTGAAGGGACCGAGAGTGGCTCTTTCGACGCGCGAGCTCGAGCGGAAAAGGGTTAAACGCTGCTGCACTCCTGGAATGTCGTCCCCTTTTTTTTAATTTGGGTGTACTCGTTGGGATGCTCTCTGGGTGGAGTGGTTTATTGCTTGATTTTGAATTTTAATTAGCTCGGTTGGAAAATTACTAGTTTTCTTTGTTTAGTAACGTTTTAGAATAATCTCTTTATTTGATCTTTTAGAAAACAGATTGAAAGTGCATTTTATCAAAGCTTATTTTGGGAAATTCGGTCATTTCAAAAATAATTTCGAGCTTGATTATTATCCGATATATTTCTATCAGCGTGCTCGAGTTGATTTTGATTGACTCATTAAGTTGAAAATAGTCGAATCCGACCTTCACCTACTACAATATACGGAAATTTCGAAAATGAAAATGGAGTGGAACCTTCACCTCCGGTCCTGTTTGCGCAAACATCAGTATCGATTGTTTGATGAATATCCAACAGATGTTGTTTGTTATAGACTATCTGACTATTTTGAAACTATCATATTCCCAATATTCCACGTTATCTTAAATTTGTGCAGCATGAAATAAATGGAAAGTTCGAGGACAGAGCTGTTATCGAACAATGCTTAATAAAAAATAAAATCTCGAGCATTGATAGAATTGATACGAATTATAAAGTAGGTGGGATCAGGAATAACATATAATGGATTCCGAAAGCTTAATCTGTGCAAATTAAATAAAAAAATTTATTGAATAAATATTGAACAAACATTTTTTCCTCGAATCACCAAATATAATTATTGAAAATTGATTCAACGAATCGGCTTGAAATCTATTTCGAATCGAATTCTGTAATATAAATGCGACGTTAATCACAAAATCAATAACAATCAATACCAATAAACGTAAAAAATGCAAAACAATAAAACGATAGAATCTAAAAAGAAAGCAGCCCAACGATCATCAGCGACAAGTTATAAAAACATTGGGGCGCTCGCACGTGCTTGCGTGCAGTTTTAACAGCGGCCACAAAAGGCAGCGCGCTACAAAGCGCGCGAGAGCTTTCGGCTCATTGTCTGTTTTAGCTCCTTTCTCCCACCCCCGCGCGACACGTTGCCGCCCGAGTGTTGTTACCGTCTCACTTCCTCGGCTTCCCTCCTGCTTCTTTCAAGACTTTCGCGCGGGAGCGAGATAGATAGCCGAGCGAGAGACGGAGAAAGTGGAAAAGCCGCGGGGACATAAAAGTAAGCCCCGAGCCAACTGTAACACGCCATTACCGTTTTCACTGCCGTCTATTGTCACTTCCACGCGATGCGTAGGCGCTTCTGCGCCTTTTTCAATTGGCGCACTGTTTTGCAGTTATCTCGCGAGATCAAAGCCGCACTGCGCACCTTTTTCTCTCTCTCTGGTCTTTTTTCTCTTATGCTCGTTCTGCAGCTGTCTTAATTGTTTCGTTCCCTTTCTGGCTGCTTTTGATTTCGGCGTTTAACGCTGCGGATGTTTTTAGCTTTCGACTTTTTCAGTAATTAGTGCGACGCGGGATTGCAAAGGAAGGGCGATTATTGGAATATTTTATATTTAGTTGATATTAATTTGTTAACTCGAAATTGCTAATTACGTATTTTGTAGTTTAGATTGAGACAGTAATGAATGTTTATGATGGTTTTAAATTTTTCTTATTATGAAAGAAAGTTAAATCGTTTTAATAAATATAGAATTTCAAGAAGTTTTCAAATTTTTTCTTTCATGTATTTAAATAAATTTTCAATTATAATACATGAATATACTGAATGAAGGTATTTTCTTCATTCATTCTACATCTCCTTTCGTATTTATATTCGTATATATAATATCATTACTATTCTAAGTTTTGAAATTTAATATAATGTATATTTTAAAAATTCTTTACTCTCATTATTAACTGTCTAAACTTAAATTCTGGAAGGTATAAGATATTTAAATAAAATCTTCTATTTATGACATTTGAATAAAAAAACATTCTAATGATCGGACCGCCCTCTCCCCATTCTGTTATTTTTTAACTGTTGACAAAACTACAATATTGTATTGCATAGTAAAGTAATTTATCCATTAAAAACAAACATTTTACATAAAAATCGAATAATATTTCAATGTATTTTGCATTACGCCTAATCAACACACCTCAATAGAAGCCGCATTAACGCCGTAAAACTTCAACTCTCCATCCCCCTCGGCTCCGCGCAAAATTTAATTCCAGTCTAAATTTTTTTTTCATCCCGAAAATCGGAAAATTTAAAATCACTATTGCCCGCTGAAAAATAATTAAAGCAAACGCAGGCGAAAAACGTTCGACGCCGGAATAAAGCGCTATTCCGAAGGAATTAATTCGATAAAAATTAAACAAACGTAAGCACCCGCTGAGCGAGGGTCATAGAAAGCATTTTACGTTGACGACAGCGTTTTCGTTGTTTTTTTAAACCAATGGCCAAGCGGAGATTAATTAAACCCGCGCGCCGACAGATTACAGCCGTCCGAACGCTCTCGCACTCTCACTCTCCCTCTCGCACACACAGACACACTCTCACCGATGACATTACGGCTTTACGAGGTAAAACAGAAAAAAACATGCCGGTCCTCTCGAGCCGCCCCATTATGACCGGCTCGCGCTCGATTAACGAGGGCTTCAAGCGCGCCAGCCGCGTTTAGGCGTCCTCGCCAAAGTGATACCAAGCCGTATAAGTTATTGGGACTATGCTTTTCGTGCTTTCATAATGCTTTTAGGCGTTATCTTCATTTTTTATGAATAATCTATTGAGCTCTTTTCTTTCAAATATACTTAATGTATTAATGAGAGAAGACTCAACTGAACTTTTATTTTACGACTTGACACACTAGAATTTGTTAGTAATCACATTTTCGAACGAATAAACATAATAGTGGCTTTTATTATTATGAAAGTAAAATGTTTAATTGTTTGAAAAAATTTAATTAAACGATTATAAAAGTCTTTTAATTAGAACGTTAACGCAATTAAGTCAATTTTCCAAAAGAGATGATGTATATATATAATTCTTATTAGCCTTTTATTCAATGTTTACTGCGGTTTTAGCTAGCCTAAATTCTTAATCGAATTTTCCCCGCATTAAAAAGGAATTTATGTAAAAAAGTTGAAGGCAAACAACTGCAGTTTACATTATCCAAACTTTACACGTTTCAAAAAGCACTTATCAAACATTTGTTCAACGATTTCGATAAAATTGCTTTTGATAATACACAGGGTAAAAATTAAAAACTTGAATATTAAAAAAATTATCTCTTGTAATTTGAAATCACTAAAACACCAAAGAAAAAAAGATACCGAACCAATTGTATTGACCTCAGTTTGATTTCAATTTTGATCTCAATATCAGCTTTCAGCTCTGTTAAACTGTCATCGTTGAATTTTAACAGCTATACCTACACCTCAAACGTAAAATCTCTAAGGCAATATTCAGTGTGAAAAATCAAACTCTCTTTATTTCTTTCATACTCACGCGCGTTATACGTTCAGACACTCGCAGATAACTCGAAATCCCCCGTTACAGTACATCCGCGTACTGCTGCACTCTCAGCCGTGTAACGAAACGAAAAAGACAGAGGAACAAAAGAGATCCCGGAGAATAAGAATGAAAAAAAAAGGAGAAGGCGAGACGGAGCATTTTCCATCTTCATCTATTCCTCGTCTTAGGCTGCAATAAGAAATCCCTTTAATTTATTTCTCGGTAGCGAGTCGAGCTGGGGCGCTCGTATATATATATATAAGACGCGCCGAGAGACAGAGCGAAGAAGTATAAGGAGGAGAAGATTTTAGGGCGAGAGAGGGAGAGGGGGAGGGGGGGGGTGGAGAGAGGTTCCAGGGTCACGTATAAGCAGTGACTCAGGCAGGCTGGCTCTCCCTGCCGGCGGCCTATATCTACTCTGTGTAACTCCCTCGCTCGTTCTCTCGTCCTTCTCTCTCTCCGCTCTCGCGCGCGCAGTGGCAATCTGTTATTAAAATCAGCAACGAGAAAAATCCGTGCCGTATCTCGCTTTACTGGCAAGCACCCGGCTGCCGACAGACGTGTTACGGCAAAAATTAAGCCACCTGCAAAAGCCCATCCAGTCCCCCCGAACTCGTGAAATTACCAAAGTTTGCGATCCTCTCCACTTGCCGAAGGTGTCCCTCGCGTGTTCACTTTATCTCCCTCTCTCCTTCTCGCTCGCTCGCTTTTTCGGCGCCTTTTTTCAAACTGACGCTCTCTCGCTCTCTCTCTCTCTCTCTCTCTCTGCGTGTAAAGTTATCGTTGCTTCAGTTCGCTCTTTTTCCCCGGACCGCCGCCCGGAACATATATGAACTGCTGTTTTAAAAGTTAAGCTTAATTTGAAAATTTTTCTTCTCCCGCGCTTCTATGCAAATGCGGAATTCTCGCGCGCGCGCGCGCACCGCGATGAATTAAGTCCTCCTGCCGAATACAAATCGACGAGAACGACGAAACTCTGTGTATTAAAATTTTTACATTGAATCAGGACGTTTTCACGATAAAAAGATGGCGTGCCGATAAATTTTCAATTTACGAGCCTGCTTAATCATTTATTTGCATGTGCGAAAGCTTCTCTTCATAAAAGCAGCGATAATCAAAGCTACCTCGCGAATCGATTTGCCCTCAGCGCCACATGCCCCCACCTCTAGGAATATACGCGTAAATCGAATCCCACGCGACGAAGCTATTCGAATAAACTCGATCGACGCCTGAAATCTGTAAGCCGAAAACGCGCTTGTAATCGTCGTCGGCGTCGCTCAAAACGTTCACGTACGCACCTTCGGCTAAAGGCGAGCTTTTTTCGTCGCGCGCGCGCGCGCGCTTTATTTTTCATTCCGGGTGGGAAGAGGACAGAGGAGAGAACGTCGCGTCTCGCGCTAAACCGATTGTAATTTAATTGTTTAATACCGAGGAAATTGGAACTCGCCTCGGACGCGCCGGCAATGCCAAGCGCGGGGGATATTACCGGCCCGGCGGAGCGGCGAGAGTAACAGTGGGAGAAACGGGGGGAGAAAAAAGTGCGCGTTATTTTCCGATATCGGTGTAAAGAGATTTTTCGAGTTTTGGCGGTGCTGCGGCAGGAGATTCTTGGTTTTTTTTTCTTTCTGGTTGATAGCCGGGATGGTGGGAATTTGTGTTTCGGTTGCGGGGAATTCGGATTGGTTCTGGGCGGGTTGGAAGGGTTGTTTTTTGTCTGAAGGAAGGAAAATGAACGATAAAGTTCTGGGAAAATGAAGCGTGTGATTTTAGTCGATGTAAAATCGATGGTTTATTCGGTAAGAGTTTTAGCGAAATTGAAAAATTCTAATCACTCGTGTGTTTTTATACTGCAAATTTTGTTCATAGAGGGATTAAAAATTTGAGAGTGGTATGAAAGGATTAATCATTGTAAAGTTGATAAAAAATTAGTTCTGGAATATAAGGTTTAATGTAAATTATATTATTACTATTATAAATATTTCTGTTTACAATTTTTTTTAAAAATTTTGCTCAAATTACAAATTATTGAGAATTTATACTAATACTTTGTAATTATAAAATGATATACATACAATTAATTCAAAAAACGACTCCAAGCACCTAAGCATTTTTTAGTAACAAAAGCAGCACCCGCGCATTAAACTAATCAAAATAAAAGAAAGGATACTTTTTGAAAAACAGTTTAATACCGTATTTGTGACTTGACAATATTCCTAGTAAAACGGTATACGCTATTTTTAGCTCTCCAAATTTGAATTCCAAATGTTGTAAAGAATAAGAAAAAAGTACGTATAGCAAAGCAGGATCGCTTACGAAAAGGAAAACACACTTGTTTTGTCAGATAACGAAGTTTCTCGAAAGAATTCCCAGCGACGCGTTTCCAATAACACAAAACAGCCATTTCTCAATAAACGAATAAAAATTTTCCACCATCCATACTCAAATTCCAGCATTACCAAATTAAAGAAATCAAACACCCGACGTAGGCCGACGAGAGACGCTCATTTGCACAACTCGAGGAAAAATATCGTCGTCTCGTCTGTCAATCTCACCCTCGCACAAAAGAGGCTGCTCTCTTCTCCTCGCGCACGGCGAAATGAACGCGCCTCGAAAGTGGTCCTTTTATCGGCGTTTATTTAAATTTAAAACTGCAAATCGATCTCTCTCTTTCTCTCCTTCCCTCGTCTTCTAATTCACGTCTACCGTCGATCGCGCATGTAGTACGTCTGGCACGTCGCGCACGCGCACCCTCTCCCCCCAAAAAACTCATTAACGCGTCTCGCGTTTCTTCTTTTCCTTCCTGCGAGGAGAGCGTTCGTCTTCCTCGTTCTTCTTTTTCTTCTCTTCACTTTGCCGCTCTTTCTTTTTGCTCTGTTTGTCTTTCCTGCCCCCCTCCGCCTTCCTCTTTGGCTGCGATTTTATTTTTGGCCTCGTCTCGTTTTTCCGCTCACGTCTTACCGTTATTCTGATTTATTCCTTTTCAATATCGCTCTCTCTCTTTTTCCTTTATTTTACGCCTGGAAGAGAGAGAGAAAGGGAGAACGAGGGAGGTGGGGTGAAGCACCTTGTCTTTAGAGCGCCGAGACGATTACTCTGAAGGATTTTCATCGCGAAGCAATATAGTGTGTTGCGTATACACTGGGAAATTGATTTTTATTGGGATAGGAAAAATTCATTGGCACTTTGTTGTGCGCTCTCTTGCTGGCTCTAAAGCTCTCGTATCTAAAAGTGATAATCTTGTTTGACGTATTAGTTGAATAGTGTTCCATCTACGATTTCAAAGTGTATTTATAGAAGCATTTTTATTCGTCTTGAATATAATAAAATTATAAATTCATTTAATTGAAACCTCGAAAGTTTATTTGATATTATATAAAAAAGTTTGTTTGCGTGTTTATATTTTAGATAATTAGCGCAATTCTATTAAGTAGTAGTAATCGTGCTCGGGTCAGACAACTCATCATTAATTTTCTATTGAAATATCATTTTAGGATAATCCAATTGATGTAAATTAAATAAATAATCTAATCCCGGAACAATAACCCAAATCGAGTAAACTTAGCTTACTCCCACGCTGTGCTTCGCCAGAGCCATAAAGCGCGTTAGCCAGCAATTAAAAGCCCAGCCCTCTCAAACGCGTAAACACGAGAGCGCGGCGTTAAACCATGAAGCGCTCACTTAAAAAACAAAGCAAAACACGCGGCCAAAAAGTAAAGCAGCGTATAAAGGGAAAAATCGAGTGCGAGCCGCGAGAGCTAGGTACACACGTATACGCTCAAAGAGAGGTAGAGATAGAGAGATAGCTATATACATAGAGCTAGAGCGAGAGAACAAGAGAGAGAGAGAGAGAGAGAGAGAGAGAAAGGGCTGCACACAGCTGAGCTCGCGAACTATGAGAGGTGGGCTGCTCTTTCGGCGCCGGCTCGGCAATAATTATAGGGTGGCGCGGGCGCGCGGAAAGCGCTGGATTGTATGTTATGACATGATTATTACTGGCGGTCCCCTGCTTCCAGTGTAACGCTCGCGCTCTCGGTTACAATACACTCCTTGGCAATGCATCACCCGGCACGTCTGCCGCATGCATGCACATACACACACACACACATCTACACGCGCGGATGCAATAAACGCCCCTGCGCAGAGAGAGAGAGAGAGAGAGAGAGAGAGAGAGAGAGAGAGAGAGAGAGAGAGAGAGAGAGGTGAGAGAGCACCGAGAATAATCCCAAAGCGGCGAAGCAGCAAACACACCGCAGAGACACAGCAGAATACGCGTGTAGCTGGAAACACGTGGAATGTCCCAGGAGCCTCGTCACCGAGCTCTAGAGCGCTCTCGATGATTTGTGAGACGTGTCTCTCTCTCTCTCTCTCTCACTTGCTCGCTCGCACTCCCACGCTATGTCATGCATTTTGATATTTATACTTTTACATTTTTCGCGACTCCTTTGCGGGGGCGGTCAGGGAGGCAGAGCCTGTCCAGAAAAGATAACGCGTGCACAGCGCTGAGTAAGACGCACGCCACGCTCGAGATTTTACTGGAGAGTTATTTTATGCGTCGCGGATGTAGTAGAGTGGCTTCAACTTTTCGGCTGGAGGAGACGGAAAAATGGCGAAGTATAAATTACTCGTGAGATTGTTACTCCTTTTACGGCGAGGGGTAAACAGGAGCATATCTTTTTTTTCTGAGTCAAGTTTAAATTATGTGTATAGTTTCTGAGGAGCTAGAGAATACTAGATACTTTTTGAAATACGCTAGTTCCGTAATGAAGATTAAAAATTAGATTTTAGCCTTTCATCGATTTCAGTTTACATCACGTTACTAAAACAGATAATTTAGAAAACCGTAAATGTTTATTAATTAAAGTACGTTTTACCAAAATTATGAGAAACAATGCCTAATAATGAAAATGAATACTTTATAATAAAATATTATGTTAACATTAATTATAATAAATCGACATAGGTAATTGGGAACTGTATCCTTCACGGTATGTTAGTTTCGTAAACTTAAAATAAATTTTTCAAACAAATATTTAGAAAAATTTTAATAATTTATACAAAGCAAATTTAATACTTTCATTATTGATTACAACTTTTTTTATTTATTAAAAGTTGTCTTTTGTATTAATTATTAGTAAAATTAATATGCTGGAAAAAAATTAATTCTATAATTTAATCGAAATACTTTCAAAAGTCTTCCAAATTAGACACACCGCTATAAATTGACTATATAAAATATTTTGTGATTTAATTTAATTTTCGTAAAAATTAAATTAGCATCATTATTCATTATTTATAAATTTGAAATAAGAAATTCGATAAACATTAGTAAAGTTCGGAAGTTTTGCACAGAGTTTTTAGGATCATTTAAAAAATTAAATACATATTGAACCCTAGATTTTAATTTTAAATATTTATACCTTTAATAATAACTTTTAGAAAGGAATTAATGTAATATTAACATCCACCTGCAAACTATTCATCGCAACCCTGAACGTATCAAACAATTCATAAAACACTTTTTGCAATATTCAAACTATTCGTAATTGACGAAAGTAAAACAGCGTATCGAGGCGCATTTCTAAAATTCCCAAACTGACCCCATCTTGTTTACACTCTCTCGACATTGTTTATTCGAATCTCCGAAAAAAAGAAAAAAAAAATACCAGTTTGGGCAGCGCCAAGAGAAACCGAGCAAAAAGAGTCGAGTGTTTTCATGTCGGCTGCGTCACGGCGCCGCTAAAGCAGCAGTTAAAAATTATTAATTCCAACAAAAAAATGAAAAAAAAAAAGAAGGAAGAAGAGGACGAGGAGGCGCGTCGAAAAAAAGGAGCCTCTGAGAACAAAGAAAAAGGAGAAACGCAGCAGCCTCCCAGCGGAGAGAGCAACGCACGCGTGCAAAGAAAGAAAATGAAGGAGCAGCCAGGGGGGTGGAACGGCTAATTCGCGGGGCGCGCTAGCTCATAAAAATTCAACGGCCCTCGGAAAAACTCATACGTGGCGCATTTAAAAACGCGAAACAAAAGTGTGCGAGTGCAAAAAAAAAGGAAGAGCTGGCACGCAGCCTCCGCCGTACTGGCACTTAAAAGCGGAGGTGATGGTATAAAAAAGAGGGGAAAAAAATGGAAGCAAGTGAGGAAAGCTAGGAAATCGCGCTCGAATCAACCATAAACTCGCCACGACAGTGGGCACGCGACGATAATGGCTCACGGGCGTTGAAAACGTCGGTTTCATGGCCGGTCAAAGCGTGGCGGTAGCCAGTGCGAGCGCGGCCGTTACGGACTTTTATTTCGCTATCTCGATGAGGGTCGATAATGATCGAGAGCGTCCGAACGGCCTTCTTTTTTGTGGCTGTTCGTATTATGGGCTGTTATGCGCGTAACGCGACTTATCAGGGCGGTGAGCGATTTAATTTTGTGTTTATGGAAGTGGATGCTTGACGAAATCTTGCGAATGAAAGTTATCGTTTTGATTTTTATTTATAGTGTGATAATTTTAATTTCATTAATAACATATTAGGAATAATTATTGTAAATAGTTTTCAAGTAATTACCGAATTTTATTTATTAGCTTTATGACATATCCTATTTTCAATCAGAATTTAATCTTTGTAAAAAATAATAGTAGCTCTACAACGGTATATAAAAAAACTTTACTGCTATGTGATAATTAAAACGAGTAGTAACATTCAATAAAGGAACTTGTAAGATTATTTTTATATTTTAAGATTTATGTATTCTGATTTTTACCTTACATGTATTGTACCTGTGTATTTACAAACAATAAATAATTAACGGTGTAGAATAAATATGAAATTATATTGATAAACTAAAAGTTTCTTACTTTTATTATCTATTAGATTGTTGAGTTTTATAACCTTTGTTAAATACTTATTTTAATAAGCTATAAAGTTTTCACAATTACCATGAGACTTTCGTTGAAAATCTAGACCTTCAGTATAAAAAGTGCTGATGATTAAGGTCATCACGAGACGAGAGTTTGTCTCATTCGTGACTTTTGAGATAAATAACTGGTTTTTCCCGCAGAAGTATTTACATGAGATAAAATATATGGATATTCCATAATTTATTGACTTTATAATAACGGTTACAGATATGCATACTTGATTCTTTAATTAATTTTTGTGTATTAATTATTGATTAACCGTGGATGTAATAATTATGTTAACTTCTATTTAAAATAATAAATTCAGTAATTCAAGTACGATTACTTATAAACATAATATTGCATTACTTTTAATTTTTATTAGAAAAAGCAGATCAATCTTTTTTTCTTTATACTTTAGTGACTGAGTTCTGGCTTAAAATTGCTCAATTTATCAGCTTCACCTACAACGTCTATTTGCTGAAATATATGCAGAGCTAATAACCTAGGTTATCTGATCAACATAAATATAGCATAGCACTTTTATTTTTACTTAGTAATATGTACACTCCGCAATAAAACGTGCTTTTAACAACTAAAATAGTCATAATAATCCGACTTATAATTTGATTGAAACAGCCATAATTAGTACAGATATGGTTTTTTTTTTTAAATTACTAATCAGACTTTCAAAAAATGATTTTTTTTTGCTACTCAAAATAAACTATTCAATTTACTTATCTTTAAACGTATATTAGTAGAAGTAGTTCTCGAATGGAGCAATAGATTTTGCATGCGCAATCATTTTAGAGATAAAATAACGAATCTTGACACATTATGCTATCTTGTACTAAAATTTTTTCTATCACTAGATTTTGATTACATTTATTAAAAATGTTATTCTTTTTTAATCAACAGAAATGCTTAAAATATTATCATAATTCATATTTTATTTGAATATTATTTTATTTTATTTTATTTATTTTTTTTTTTATACTGAAATATTACAATCGATACTATTTTAAAGGATTATTCAAGTAGATCACTGTAAATATAAAGAGTTTGCAGATTTATATTGGTTTTCACTTAGTGATCGTTTATTCAAAAGAGTTATAATAATTATATTGCTTTATTATTAGAAAAATTATGAGATAAATCTTTTATTGATATACGTTGATGTATAAGGCTTGCTCTCTCGTCATCATCATCATTACGTGAAAAATATACGTCCAGATCTTCTCCGTTTTCCAAAACGACTGCGTGCCCAAAGTTCCAGGGAAAGCCTTTAAAATCTAGTGGCACCGCATTTCCCACGAGCCCATCGCGACGAATAAGACTAACATGTAAAGTTAACTTCAAGACATCTCTTATCATCGTAAATACCAGCATTCCGCCGTTCTTCAAATTATGCACGGCTACTACACTTTCTTTAGTTTTGTCAGGCAGTCTTGCTTCCAGAGTCTTGTCACCATGCGTGTCAAACTGGGAGCAGCTAATTTCTGTGGTCGCAACTTCGCCTCCCCAACAGATGCCGTACTTTTCGTTGGTGTTGCTAGACATTGAGGAGTGGTAAGCGCGATATTCAAAGTTTTTTATGTAGTCATTTTTTGGCCTTAACAATTCGGTTTGGGTGCCGTTATCTCTCGAGAATAACACTCTGAAGCCATTGTCAGAGTCCAAGCTTCGGATAAAGACGTTCTTGGCGGGTAACGTGGGCGACACCGGTTGCACGTGGCCTTCTTTTAATAAGTCGTTCTGGAAAGGCGCAGCCTTAGATTTATGTTTGCCTAAATTATCGTAGCTTATTCTGCAGAAGTAAGAACCACCGCATATAGTTTGGTCTTCATCTCTGACGTAGAGTTCGAAATTTTCGGGATAAACCACAGGATGGATGTCAAAGAGATGTCCAAAAGCGTAACGGTCTTCTAAATCACTGATGGAACAATCGGACATTCGAAGAACACTAAGCCGCGTAAATGCATTGAGTGAACCTCTGACGAACTCGAGCCATGCTAAAACGATCTTGTCATCACCAAAGCGTTGCAAGCTCCGGAGATTGCTTGTGTTTTCACTCGATACCTTAAAATTGCATGTGACTTTTTTTGGTGGTCCGTTTGGAGTTTGCGTGAGGATGGTTACGTTGCAATCATGTTTTTCTGGTAGACTGAATGTTTTACTACAGAATGAGTATAAAATGCTATCACTTGACAAAGGATTTTTACTCAGTTCAATTCTTGCTGTACTGCCTTGAAGAGATTCAACTAGTTCTGAAGAGCTTATTTGTGTTATTACTGTCAGAAGAATGAAATTAATGAGTAGTTTATTTAACGCAGTCATGATGATCTTTGGTACCGAATTGTCTTCTTGACGTATTAACTGTAATGAAAAATTTTAATATTAGGATATTCTTGGTTAAAATTTAAACTGCAATTCTCAATTGAATTTGTTTTTGAAAAATAAATTAACATTAGACCAATGAATTTAATAATTGATTTATAAACTCAATAGACTAAGGAAATAAAAATTTAATAAATTATAATTAGTATAATTAAGAAAAAAATTGTTTAGTCTACCTATAAAAATTCACGAAGTGGTTCATTCGACAGCCGAGCATCAACTATCCATTTTCTTATCTTTAGGCGTTTAAATAAGAAGCAGAAGCTCCGAAACTATACATAATATTTTGAACAAGTCATAATGTTACAGATAAAATGATGAATAATGTTAGTGTATGATTCAACATTTTATTTGCTACAAAATTTATAAATACTTAATAGTAAACAAAATTTTTAAAATTCGAAATATTTATAAATAAATAATTTAAAATTAAAAAATTAAGTAATCTCAAGAAGTCATACTCACATTATCTGCACATTCAAATACAAATAAAGCAATACTATACCTACTTACTTTCAACTTATACGTGGTTGACGAGGCATCTACTTACGTCCCACGTAAAACGTCACGCAAAGATTTGCGCAAGCCTACCATCTTCGCGTAGTGTGACATATCAAGCGCCTAACCTTATTCCAGCATGCTCGCTTAACTAGCTACAAGGTACGGCTTGCTGTGTGTGTGTGTGTGTGTGTGTGTGTGTGAGAGAGAGAGAGAGAGAGAGAGTGAGAGCGGGCCACATGAGGTTTATGAATATGCTCGGTGGCTTCTCTTGAGGAGACTTCGGATAGAGCTCGAGCACTTGCGCTCGAGGGGGCCCCTAACATAGCCCAACTCCCGATATATTTTACAATAAGGGTCGAGACGCGTCTTTATGAAAATTTCACGCGATACCGTCTTTGCTGTGCGTATACATGCGGACCGGCAACAAGGCTCAGAGATTTAGAGATAAAATCTTAGGGATATAAGTGTATTACTTTCGGATTTCTGTAGCGCAAAAGATTATTATTTATTTTACTCCCGATTCAACTGTAATGGCCACTTTTCTGCCTTGAAAAGCGGGCGAAATGTTGAATATTTC
>UELX01002049.1:0-35264 GCA_900480035.1 Eupelmus urozonus
ATGATATAAGATACCTTTTTTACCACTTTTCTATGGAGGATATGCCATCTCAAATCCCGGCCCTCTAAAGGTTAATGTACGCGAGAATAAAATCGTTATACATCTTTGTTGTGTATCATCGACCGTCGTATCCTTTTAGATTTTAAGAAGTAAATAAATGTGGAATATGCAAAGTAATTATATCATTTAAATTAAAACCGTTTTACGTGTTTTATGTTTTCTCTACAACTCAATTTTTATAATTTAAAAATTTTACTTGTCCCCTGTATTTATTTCTGTAAATTTTTTTATTTATTTGAAAAAAGGTACAGAAAGAAATTAACAATGATTCAGAAATAAATACAGATTTATGCTAAATTTTGTTATTAATAATCTAGTCCTCTAATGCATAATAGAATACCTGAACCTGTATTGCAAAAATACAAAAATAAATATTTCGTTAATGAAACAAACGACCACTACATTCTTTCATTTTTCATCCGCTAAGTATCCCATTATATCTCGCTCTTATTTATACATTATGCACATTAAAAAGAAAGAAGAGCTTTTAATGTCCGGTCACATCAAATATTTCTGACGATCTCTGCGAGATTAGTATATAATTTAAGCATTAAGGTTTTCAAAATGAATATCACAAAAAACGATCACCGTTAAACCGACAGTTTATTAAAGCGATCAATTTTTATGATTCCACGCTTTTTCAGTAACAGGTGCAATTTTAACACTTTAGCCTCGCATGCAAATTGCAAAATTCCGGCCGAAATAACGCGCGTTAAAGCGCTCTTGCTCGAGGACGAGAAATATGAGAAAAAGCCAAAAGTGCAGCGTTATTAAATACGAATCAAGCCGAATGGAACCCATATTTTCGGTCATAACGACCGCGAGCAAATTAGGTCTCCGAAAATTCATTAAAAAAAGCCCCCCATACCGATCTCCATCTCCAAAAAATCCCAGCTTTCCCTGCCTCGCCTCCAAAATCTCGGAAGTCCCTCGTCTACTCGATTCCCAAAAAAATCCCGATACATCCAGCGAGTCGGCTTTCTTTTAATTCCCAGCCCCGAAAATCCCAGAGCGATAATCCTGTTAACCGGGGCTAACTACGGCGCCTCGGCGTCGAATTGAAGTAACGTATACACGTCGTTACCGGGGCCAGAGCTCCATTATTCTTCGGTGCGCATCGGGCCTTGACGAGCCGTCAATTACCGGGCCTTCTAAAAAGACTCGCGCGTCCTGATGAATGCGCGCTCTCGCGCCGAAATATAATTTCAGGCGAAGCTCTGGCGCGCGAGCGCCGGCTAATCACAGGGTTAGCCCCGAAAAGCAAGCGACTCACGCGCGCCTTTTCACGTGCTGCTCCCGCGCACGTAGACACATCAAAAGGCGCGCCGCGACGCCCACCTTCTTTGTTATGTGCCCGCTCTCTCTCTCTCTCGCCAAGTTCACGCGCGCGCGGCTTGTATGAGTGACACGACAATTACGTGACGATATGCGTGTGCCTGTCCTGCCTATCTCGTGTCATTTCGATCGTAATGACGAGGTGCACGCCTCTCTGAGTATGTGTATCGGAGCCCAGAGTCTTTTGTGGCCCCGAGGACGTCTTCTTCTAGGCGCTGATGTGACGTTAATGCGATAATTAAAACTGGAAGCCTAGGTGTAGGTACTTTGATCACACGCTGAGGATAGACAAAGGCAGGTGTGCGATTATGCGAGCGTCCCCTGTGGTCTTTTTAGTCGATACGCACGCGTGAGGTTGAAAAAAACAGGACGTGCGGGGACCGTTTTAGCTGATTTTCGAACGATAAGCGTCACGAAATTAAGTAGACAAAAAAAGTAGAGAACGGACAAAGTCCTAGGTAAGCGACATCCGTCGTCGCCTTTATGATACGGCCGCGCGGCGCGATCTCCGCGGATTAGATAAATTTGAATAAGCCTTCGAGAAGCAACCAGCGGCCGAGAGAGCTAGGAGGAAACGGTATATAATATGGTTTCTCTTTATCTGCTGGATCCGAGAGCTGACAGGGAGTTGACACCCCGCTCGCAAGAGCCTTTTGTAACTCCCCCCCCCCCTCCCGCCCCTGTACCTTTGAGCGCACCCACGATTGGGACGGATTTGAATAAATCGACAGCGGACGGAGAGCTAATCGGGAACGGCGCCCGGTTTTCAGAGGGAGGGAGGGAGAGAGGCGCTTTGCGCCTGTCGCTCGTGTCTCTGTGAGTGTACGGATCGAGTCGAGCCCGGAATCCAAACAGTTTCAAGGAGAATTCACGAGTGGCCCCCGCAGCGCGTTAATTGACAGTCGGACCGGCGAGGTATTACCGCGGAGAGGGCGTAAAATTGTCGGATTAGCGTCGCTAAGGTGTTTGCATGCGGGCTGCCTGACGAAGAGATGATGCCGTTTTTTATACAACTCCGAGCAACAGGAATTGGAAAATTAATGCTTTGAATTCTGGCTGGATGGCTTCTTTGATGTACTCCGAATAAGAAGTTTTGCAGTGTATTTTTTGACATGGAACATTTTGCATAATGTAATATTTAAATGATATTACATTTATTTATGTACTTTGTATTTGAAAAAGAAATATAGAATGTATAAATAATGCTTCAATATACTTTAATATGAAAATAGTAAAATATAACATTAATTATTTATATTAATTATAAAAATAGAATAATTTATATTAATAATTTAATTAATTATAAATATAAAATCAAGTTAGCAGATGTAAGTGAACAGTAGTTTTAAAAGTACTCAATTATAAATTTAAAAAATTTACAGAACATCTAGTACTATACAATATTTGAATGTTATGCATATAATGAATAAAGAAATGTATGAGGCAGTGAAATATTTGATATCATTTTACATTAGACCGTAATTATAAATTCCCAAAGGTTTTCATAAATTTTAATTTCTGAAAAAGTTTCTAATGGATGTTTCAAGGACTTTTTCCAACAACTTTATTTTATATTTAAATGAATACAATCGGTCAAAGATAAGTCCAATTTATTTAAATTAGAATCAATTAAATTTTTTTTGGATCAAGACAAATATGTTTTCAAAGAAATTATTCTGGTAATTATACTTAATTGACTTTGACGTCATGATGGATTAGCACGGTAGAGTTCATTTTCATTTCATAATAAACGCCGGTAATAGGTTATTCTAATTTAAGAAAAGCTGTAAATACCTATATATATATTCTTTAAGACAATATAATTTACGAAAATGCTTTTCATATGCGTCAAAGGGTAAAATTATCATGTTATTTCTTCATTTAAAATTATTACTACTGCCGAAACTTTTCACAAACAACGATTAAGCTTCAAAAACTAATATATTATATCTTGATGCGTCAGAGAAAAAGTAACATGACGTAATCTAATTTCCATTTAATCGCCTGTTTTACCAATAAATAATTGTAAGATTATTACAAGATTTTACTTCATTAAAGCTTAACAAACCTCTTAACTCTATATTACTTTCTAACAAAAAAAAGATTACTTAGCTAAAGTATACTTTTTCAAAAGTCAATAACTACAACCTTTCAAAACAAATAAATCGATTTAAATTCTACTACTATCTATTTTATGTATCCAATTTTACACTAGTGATTTGCAACAATCTCATAAAGTTGAAAGTACTCAGCGTTTCGGCGGCTACTAAAGCCGACAAGGTCGAGCGAGAAAAGGCGTTAAAAAGATGCTTTTATGTGCCAGCAGCTCATCGCATAATCACGCTACATGCGTGCGGACCTTAAGCCGCGAGCGCACGTGCATCAAAGCCGATAAATTAATCGTGAGCTCCAGGAGAGAATGAGAGAGAGAGAGAGAGAGAGAGAGAGAGAGAGAGAGAGAGAGGGAGAGAGAGAGAGAGTGAGCGAGCGTTAAGGAAGACTAATCCTCGTTAGCTTCCGTAACGCGCCGGGGGTAATCTACTCTCACTGTATACATATATATATATATAGACACAGGAGGCATATACACATACACGTAGATGTATAGCGCGCCTCAAGACAGCCGCAGTGATTTTCGGAAGATCGATCGCCGATTCCACGGCTCGTAGAGCGCACAATGCCTCTTCTCTCTCTATCTAGCCATCCATCTATCGGGGCCCAGCGTCTACGCGTGGGAGGTGAATGAAGACGCGGAACGCGGAAACTTATTATCTTTTGCGCGGCGATTGATGCGCGCGCGCGCGGGCCTTGAATTTATTATTGCTCGCCGGAAGGCTTTGCGCGAGCCGCGCACTCGCGGAGAGTAATTTGCTTATTGTTGTATAAAGTGTATAAGTGATAGGGGCGGGATAATGGCCGAGCCCTGTTTTGGCGGATATAATGGAAGAGGAGAGAGAGAGAGGCAGAGCGATAATGGTGATAAGTTTGATTTCGAGGTGATTTGTGAACGCACTCTCGCGCCCGCGCACGCGCCCTCTGTTCTGAGTAAAGCGAGAGAAATTTCGTGCTTTACTGCGACTGTAATGTCGGAGATAAAGGACTGTGGATTATTTACAACATATTGTATTCACTTTTGACAATTGATTCTTTAAGCACTCTTTTATTGCAAAATACCCATTTTGAGATCGTTAATTAAAAATTTAATG
Organism: Eupelmus urozonus; assembly: GCA_900480035.1. Classification (NCBI taxonomy): domain Eukaryota; kingdom Metazoa; phylum Arthropoda; class Insecta; order Hymenoptera; family Eupelmidae; genus Eupelmus; species Eupelmus urozonus. The sequence goes on from UELX01002049.1 coordinate 4,602, forward strand.
TGGACTTTTTAAAGTTTTGATGCTAGTTTTTTATTTTGTATCAGATATTTGTTTAGAAGAAATCTGATAATTAGATTGCAATTTCTTCAGTCGAAACCGGGTAATGAACTTATATGATACATACTTTATGCTATACCAATATGTCATCGTCAATTTGAATTTTTGAAGATATACTTCGAAAATGTCAAAGACATGACAAAATTTATTAAGTAAGATAGATATTTTACCTAGATAAGTATGAATGAAAAATAATAATATATTCTCAAATCAATTAATGAAGTTTTACAATAATAACGTTATTGAGAATTGACATAATAGTAGTATCATATAATTTAAATTTAATTTGAGGAAGCAAGATATAACTCGATCCTATTTATGCAGAATAACTTTATGACATAATATCGGGTTTTAATATAATTTTTTTCGACAATGATGAATTATACAACTATAGCACTCCGCGCAGACTATCTATCTGTTTTAAAATGAGCATGCATTAAATTAATTTTTGTTCTTTGCCCAAGTTCTAAGGAAAAGAAACAGGTTTTTGATCTTGTCTTATCAGATCTTCAAAAATTATTTTTCGATATGTAAGAATGATGTGCAGTTTTGTGTTTTATTTTAAAGTATAATTAATGTCTTTTATTATTACAGAGATAGTATAAAATGTATACTCAGGATAGACAATTGAAGTGAGAGAATTATCTGAATATTGGTTTTAATAATCTGTCTCTGCAATGATTTAAATTGTAGAAACAACTTCTATTGACTTGTAATTTGATTTATCTACCTATTTCAAGAACAATATTATAATTTTTTTCTTTTGAATACTCTTTAGATTATATATTTCTAGAATAACATATAACCATGAAACAATGCAAAATCTAAGTAAAGGGTACCGTTACTAACTCAATACTAGGTCACTGCAACAGAGTATTTCATCAATATTCAGTTAATACTTGGTAAGTGCTGTAATAACATTGTAATGGTACTAGATCATTCTGTAATAATGATAAAACAATACGAGATCAGTACGGAATTGATACTAAATCAATATTTGACAGTTCTGGGGCAAAATTGAATTCATATCGAATCGATACTAGATCAATACTGGATTGATACTTCATCAATATTGAATTGTCAATATCGATATTTCTACGATCATCTATTCTAATATTATGAAGCTTGTCCTGTAGATCGGTACTTAAAAGCTTATAATTATTTTCCAAGTTTGTGATGTAGATGCATATACAGATTTTATGTGCAGAAGCGACAAGAGACTATTTTTAAGAAAGAAAAATAACGCATTTAATCATAATGGCATCTTTACCTCCAAAAATAGGCACAACTGCAGTATTTCTGAGTAACAAGTAATGTACACAAGTATAATCTACACAACAATATCTACTCACTAAATCATGGGTAATAGTGTTATAAATTTTCTTTATGAATGTTTACTCTTAAGATTCTAGCTTTAAAAATTTATGCTCGGTCGGTCACGATTATGCCTTAAAAAATATTGTATGTACTTTTAGCTCATTTTTTCTACTTTTGTTTGAAAAATATTTTAAAACTTGGAAGAAATATAATATGTAAATACTTGGATGTACAAAGCATTTAGGCATTATAATTTTTTAATTTTCTAGTTAAAAAGGAACTAATATGCTTGCTGAAACATTTACAGTATAAATATAGGACGTTTTGTTAACATGCTTTGAATAAATAACACTGGTTGATTGAGGAAAATTGTCTTATTATTTGTCATCCATAAATTAATCCTGCACCTGCAAAAATCATCAAATCCATAAATAAAAAATGTTAACAATATTTTAACGTTTGTATAATACTCTTATTACATTTTTTTAAGAACAACATTTTATTTCATTTAATTTAATACATTTTTTATATCAATACATAAAATTTTATTCTTGTTCACCATAAGCATTTGGTATGAAAACCTAATTTTTTTAACAAAGTTAAATATGGCATAGTAATGGAATTTTCACTTGTTAATAAAGAAGTACGACTATAAAATATGTGAAATGACAACGTGTTAATTTTAATTTTTATCATACTGTATTAATATTTGAATAAAAAATAATATCTATGAAGATTCAGTCACCCAGCTTCATTAAAATACATAATAAAATTCCATATTTCCCGTGCACAATTTACGCGTACGAGACTTCACAAAAAAAGCACCAAAAAAAAAAAAAAAAAAAATTATACAAATAACAAACAAGCAATGGTAAAGCAGAATTATTTCATTCATGCGCGCGTTGCTGGAGCTCGCAGACGATAAAAAATCGAAATCACACACCCAAAAGTTAATTAAAAGCTCGAGATATGATGAGGAATAGAGATCAAAAGTGGCTTTACAAAAATAATCCCCTCGTAGTCCCCTTTCTTTCTCTCTCTCTCTCTCTCTCTCTCACTGTCTCTCTTTCTCTCTCTTTCTCTACACGTATCTCTCGGCGTCCCCTCCGGTATATAAATCCGATCCGAGCTGTGTGTGCGCTTGCGCGCCATACAAAGTCAACGAAAGATCCCCTCATTAGCCGTGAATGAAAACATATTTCGATTTCCTCTGCGTTAACAAACGCGCGCGCGCATTGCACGTTCGTTCGCGTATAAATCGGCTTTGGTCAATTCTCTCTCTCTCTCTCTGTCTCTCCGCCGGGTGCACGCGCGCGCGCGAAAGCTGCGCGCTGTAGCTTTATCTCTCTTTGTTCCGTACGTCCGTCGGCTGTCTGCGCGCACTTCTACTCTGTCTTTTTGTCTCCCCGCGCGCGTATCACTGTCAACTTCGAGCGCTTATGTGTATGTATGCCTACGCGAGCGCATGAGCAGTCGGTCTCTCTTACGGCGCAGGCAGTTGCTGCTCGCATTGAAATTCGAGAATGCCCGCCGCTGCGCTCTTATGGATATTGCGATTTTGAAAGTTCGTTAAGAGCGAAAATATTTTCTGCTACATCGGCCTGCGGTAAATTGCGAGTAAACTCCTAATTTGACGTTGTTAAAAAGGCTTTTTAGACTTCTGCTCCAAAAAACGTTTTTAATGGTACAAGATGATATTAACATATTGGACGTAATGAAGGCCGCACTGGGCTGGAAAATAAATGGATTCGCAGATGACGTTAGATTATTCATTATTTAGGAATCGTTTTCCAATCATTACTGACTATATCCATTGGCGTTTGAAGTATTTTGAGCCGCGGGCTATGATGAAATAAATACCAGTCAATAAATTTGACTATCGCTGCACTACTGTCTATCTGCTCCTCACCTGTTATAACTATACTTTCTTTCAATCTACATCCGCACATTCCTTTTTCTCGCTAGCTTCATAATTTACAAATAATCTATCTAAATTATTACTATTGCTTAAATGAATTGGTAAAATAATAGTATAAATATTTAGCCAGTCGATATCGCATAATATAAACAAAAATATAATAAGAATAAAAGACACTCGATCGAATACATTGCAAAAACATATCTCCGCTATTGCGAAAACCAGAATAAATTTTCACACAATACCGTATCTCCAACCAACCATCATAGCGTTCGCAGTCCGCGCGCCAGCAGCAACCGGTTTCTAAAAATCAAGCTCACCTATCCAAAATCAGCGAACAATATCAATTTCAAAACTGCACTCCGAGCACAAACGCGCCGTTCGCACAAAACGCACTTATCTACATCCCCGCATTTATATTTATCTGCCCCTGCTCCCCTGCGCCAAAGCCGTGCGTTTCCGCGGCTTGTATACAGGCTTGTATATATATCCACTGAAAAGGAGAGCTTTCTCTCTCCCGCATTGTCCGGCGCTATATCCATGTGCGCGCCCGAATAATAGACGCGCTTGTTAAAGGCAGGTTTGGCATTAGCCCTGCCCCCCTTCCTTTGCGCATAGGCGAGATAACTCGCTGTCTATATATATGCGCCTGGACCATTATACGCGCGAGCCCTATTGCAACTGGAGGTCGGGTAACGTAATATACTTGGCGCGCGCGCCGGTATTTTCGCGCAAATAACGCGACGAGAGCAGACCGCGAAGTGGAGGCGAGCTGCGAGTTTTCCCCTCCGATGAAATCCGATGTGATAACAGCGTCGAGTGGGCTTGCGCGGTTTCGTCTGACCGTAGCTGGCGGCGGCGGGCGCGTGTCATCAGAATTCGATCGCGGGCTGGAAAGGTTTGCAAATCGGCAGGAAGGGTTGTGCGTGGAGAAGGGCTGACTTTTTTGGGATAGTGTTTGATGGGTGCAGGATGAAGGGGTACGGATTTCATGTTTGGGCTTGGTTGGGTAATTAACTTCTGGACTAAGCGATGTTGAAAGCTCGTCAATTATGGTATTAAATTATTATTAGCGATCGCTAATAGTAGTTTTCGATAGGAGTGATATTTTTTTATATAGTGGGTGTAAATTGCATTTAAGAGTTTTCCAAACTGCGTAAAGTACTTTTTTAGGCATTTTGTATCGAAAAATATTTTTATGCTCAAAAAGCACGATTAGAATTAGAACTGAAAATTCAGTATAATTTGTCACGACATCAAACAGTTTGCGTAAAATAATAAGACTAAGCGTATAAAATAATAGCGTAAGTGCGTATTGTAGTATTCATTAAAAATCTTAATAGATAGACCTTACTCCAGTTTTATGACGCAAGTTGTAATATTTATTGCATTACTTTCACTGTTTAAACATGATGCAAATTATCATAATATACAATATAAAAGCTAATTTGTGTTTCTAGAAACATATAAACAACATTTATTCTTAATAGCTCTTTTATGTGATTGTCAACAAGTATTCACGATGACGTCATTTCATTCTAATACTATATACTAACCACTTTACTCCCATAAGATTACGAGCTATCTATGACGTTTTATCATTTCATTGCCTTTCGTTTTTAAGCACGGTGTTAATACAAAAAGCAATAAAAACAAACAATTACGCAAATAGATCATCGAGCAATAAATTTCGTCTCTTGCCCCGAGCGTTGTACCTTCGATCGCTTCAGCCACCCCCATTGTTTGCTTTCATTGGATAATTATGCATTTGGTTTTTATCGTATATCGATTGTTGGTTTTGGGTGCTTGCCCCTTGAATTAATCCGGGCTCGCGCTCGGAACGAGAAAGTCAATTAGTTATCGGACGAATGAAATACGAGGAAAATCGGGACCTCCCTGCGCTTTTTTCTCCTTTTATTTTCGAGTCCTTGCGCGAATCCCAGATTTATGCGGGTAAAAAGCCACGAGACTGGGGCACACTGCGCGCGCGGCTCTGCGCCATGGCAAAGCTGGAAAGAGCTAGCTGAGTATTTGCATTTTTTGTCACGACTCGGCGGTACGGTGCTGAGCTTTTTGACCTGGAAACATTGGCAAATGCGTATTTTATGGCCTCTTAACTTCGCCGTTAAAGTTTTTAATTACCCAGAAAGTTCTCGAAGAAAAAACGGGCTTAAGTGCGTATAGAGGATGATTTAATGGTTTTTTTTTATTTTTATTTTTGCAAAGAATTGTTTTAGTAATGTGATAAAATGATACTAAGATATCATTTCGCTAGTACTCTCGTCTTAGGTTTTAAAATTTGTCGCCGGATAAATTCATAATTGAATATTCAATTTTATTGACGTAACTCAATCAATAAATGATATCTAAATATCTGTCAGATTTTATCCGTATCTTTCTATCGCATAAATAAATCCAAATATATGGCATTACTATTTTAAATGCTTAACTTCAAAATTATGATAATTACATTGCAGAAAACCGAATCAAGCCGCTTTGTACGCTAAAAGCCGGAAACACTCGGCTTTATAATGAAATCCATTAAATATTCTTGAAATTGATTGTAAGTAATTTTTGTATCCGGGAAAGCTGCGAGCGAGCGAAATAAACGAAATCGGAACGTATTTGATACCAAAATTCTGTTTGTTATTTACCGTCCATCAGACAGGTTTGTCCAGAAGCGATAAGCGCCAAATCGAGTTAATCCTATGTTTATTTTAAGCGCTTCTATAAAGCACCGAGAGCCGAATTTTCGCGTAGCGCAATTCGGAGTTGAAGAATCGTGGAATGATGTAAGAATTAGCTTGATCCGATTCTTTTTTTCGAAATTTCGAATTAACGAGCCTGTCTGCAGACTTTCAGCAAATTGCAATCGTGTTAACTAACGCGCAAACAGCAGATCGGATTCCCCGAGTGTTTGTGAATTAACGAGCTCTTTCGTAAATATGTGCTCACGACGCACAGCCGGTAATAAAGTATGTACATTTACAAGCCGATCCCCGTGAAATCGACCTACAGAAGAGAAAAAGGATATATATCGGTATAATCGATCCAAGTCATCGTTCAACGAGTATCGAGTTCTTTTATTCGCGCCCTTGAATAAATAATCACCTGGCTTTTTATGCGCTCGCCTACTCTAAGCACGATTATACGATAGATTAATTTATTCAAATATTAGCAATCGATGTCAACTGTGTAAATTGTACCGTACATTTAGCTTATCTGATGAAATTGCTCTGCTTTACATTAGAGTTCCATAAATTTCGAATTGCCGCGCGCGCGACAAGTTTCGTAACTAATTATGAGCGTTTAGCAATTAGCATTAAAGTTTTCTCATGACTCCGGCTCCCCGATTCAGCCGGTTGCAAAATCCATATTTATTGTTCTCGAAATCCCATAAGTCAATTAGCGCTTATAATTATTGCATTCGCCGTAATCATGTAATATTTGTCTTTCCATCCACCTTACGGCCACTCTTGCGTCGCGTGCCTCCATTAAAAGGCAGTTTTTCATCCTTGTAGTTTCTAAACAGATCCTGTGCGCCTTCGAGCGTAATTAGCCATTGTTTTAAAACTTGCCCACATGCATATTGCAAAATTGCAAGCCCGCCGCACGTAGGTATAATCGAGATCCGCGATACACAGAACGCGAAACGATCCTATATATACGGACTAAAGCTCCGGCACGAAGCAAAATCCACCTACTACGATCGAGCGCGCAAACTTGGCCCCAGCGCGCTTTGTGCAAATACATAAATTTCGGCTCGGCTCGATAGCCGGCAAATACATATAGGCCGGCGCGCATATATCATCCCCGAAAAAAGACGCGAGGCCCCCTCCTACTAAAAAAAACGAAGAGAGGAACAACGCGCGGGCGCAGCCGAATTTCATTAACGTCCGCTCCCATATATATGATTTATCCCGTTGATAATCAAGCGAACGAGAGCGCGAACCTTATAACTTTTGCATTCTTCTCCTTCTCTCTCCCTCTCTCTGCCTCTCGTCCTGCAGCGCGAAAAACACAAAACCTATATGCGCGGTGCTCGGCCCCTTTCTAAATAGTCTAGACGATGAATTCCCCGCCCAGACCGTGCAACTTGTGTGTATCTCTTGCGCAGGTAGATATAAGCGCGCTTCATCTCGAAGCGATGCATTCGCTAGATTTTGAGGGGGCAGAGTGGGAGGGCTGGGAGAGCTATACGTTAGAAGGGCTCTTTTTGCTTTCTGCTCTCTCGCCGAGCTGAAATGAAATTTTTATAGTCTGGCATTGTTTTAAGGTGCTTTTAGCCGACTCGTGTTTTCGCCGTGGAGATTAATGTAGTCGCCAAAGTCTAGAGCGTGTGTTTCCCAATGCTCTTTTTCGAGTTCGCGTATTTTATTATGTTCTACTAAAATGAATCGTCATACTTTCAAATTCAACGAATTGCTGCGCACCTTAGTAAAAATAACTTGCTAAAAAATCCATTATATCAAAAGAACGGAAAGTTGACAAATCACTCGGTCGTCAAACTTCTTCCCGCTTCCATTTCCAGCCGCGGCGGCGTTTGTCTACAAACAATCAATTCGTACTTTGCAAATATCATTTAATTACGCGGGGCGCGAGCTCTAATGCATATTTCATTCGGTGCCGCGCGCCGCACAAAAGAGAGCACGAGGCTCATCCCTCCTAAAAGACGGCATCAACAGCAGCGCCGGCCGAAAAAGAAAAGGAAGCAGACGAAGGAAGCAAGTCGGAGGAGTGTAGGCACAAAAGGTAAAGGGGTCGGTTACAAGGGAGAGCTGCTTCGCAGGAGCAGCTCGTATAATATTATTCATAGCCCTACACTTTTCCCTCTCTCTCGCCTTGGCCGAGGGCTCGTTAAAGCCCGGCGCTCGGCGCGTCACACTAAATTAAAAACTCATCTAAATGCGGCCGCCGCGAAATGACCGCTGATGCATCGGACGTAATAAAAGTTTTTAAATAAATAAAGACACGCTAGGTAGTTGCTCTCGCGCGCGTTGGGCTAAATTGCCCGGGCGAATTAAAAGCAGCACGATACGGACAATGTTATTACGTGGGGTTATCCTTTCGCGAAAATATATATAAGAGCGTAATGCCAGGGTACGGCTATATATGAGCGAATGCGTGCGTGGGCAATTTTCGTTCGAGGAAAGCCGGGGCGACTCTTGCCAGCGCGTGGCTTAGAGATTCCAGGTGAATTGAGGCCTCTTTTGGGGCTAGAACGCGAGATTCCGTGAATGCGTTTATGCTGATTAGTTAAGTAGGGATTGGATGAGCGGAGAGACGTTTAAGTGGCTGTTTAGAGATGTTTTGAATTTCGAGTTCGCAGAAGTATTTAGCGAGAAGTTGGTTATTGTGGTGCAGCGAAGAAGACGTTCGAGTTTTGAGGATAAGCTGTTTAATGTGTATAATTTGTAAATGGTATTTTTATTCTTGAAAAGTGCCTAGAGTATTTTTATCTTCTGGAAGAGTCGAAGTTTGTTCATTAACTTTTATTTAAATATTAAATAGGGTGTCTAGAATCTCCAGTTTGGTACTTCCTGCGGAAGGTAATGACCATTAAAACAATCAACTAAAACTACTGCTGACAATACTAAAATTGAATGAAACATTGAATTTTCAGGTACAGAGTTTATTTATATAAACTGAAACAGAATTAGCATTCAGGAAACGATTGACTGCACACTAACTCCATCAACTTATTAACAAATCCATCACTCCAAGAAAATCCCTAAAATAAAACACTCCATAATTTATTTACAATCCTAAATAGAATACATCCCCTGCCTTCCTCTGACACGTTTATCCCCGAATTTCCCACTGACGCGTTATAAAATTCACTTATCCTTCCACCACTATTCACATACGTCTCCCACACACCCACATCTACTCTCTTCTCGCAGGGAGCTTACAGACAATGCCGGATAATTGATATTTAATGTATGAGATATCATTGGCCGAGGAGAGAAAAAAGCTACTAGCTAGCTACGAACGCACAAGCCGTCGCCTCTCTCGGGAAATAAAGTGGTCTCGACGATTTTTCAATTCAAGAGCTTCTCTCTCTCTCTCTCGCTCTCGCTGCCTTCTCTCGACGCGCGTACGAGAATTATTCGTATACGTCGCGCGCGCACTTGATGCATTTTTGATGCGACTGCAATGTCGACGCCCGAGACGTGCTCGAGTGCGAAGCACGCCTGTGTACGGAAATTCGTGCTGCGAGGCTAGGAATTGTAGTGGCGCGTAAAGTTATAAACATTAATCTTGCCATTTGACGGAAGCCGTCTTTTTTGCGCGTTTTGGGAGAAGCGAGTGAGGGATGAGGGCTGAAGGTTGCGTCAGAGGTGGGCGGTAAAGGTGATTGTTATTTGTAATTTTGATGTGCTTGTTGATGTGTGTATGTGAATTATGCAATGAATTTACGAATTTTTTTTAACTTACTAAATTGTGATATTGTAGGAGTCTCTAAATTAATTAACGTAGATCAAAGGACTGATCCTGAAACTGATCCTGGCGTATCAGAAATTTAATTAACACTATTTTAAAGATTTTAATAGTAAGTAATTAATCTGAAATCCAATATTAGTGTCTACGTTAATCCGAGGCCTTTAATAAATATTAATTATTAATGTTTTAATTATAATAACTGCATTTGCAGTTTCGTAAAATATTAAAAGGATAAAAATTTTAATCCTGTAAGCATTTAATGCGCACTTGCCAGCGAAATTCAAGGAATCCTGAAAAAACAACAACCTGTGGGCCATCATCTAAACTACATACCTCGAGAGCAGGTACAGGCCAACGCAGCAAGGCAGAGAGGACAAACGCGAAGGAAGCTCGCACGCCCTCGCATTCGGATGGACTAGCATTACAAAATTAAAAGTCCTCATTTGAAAAGACGATGTCTAGAGCGCACGCCTCGGGAAGTAAAGGACAGCCCGGCTACGGAACAGCAGCAGTCGACCACAATATCCTCGAGAGTGAGTGAGAGAGATAGAGAGAGAAAGGAAAAGATTGTAGTAATTTCATAGATTCGAATATAATTGGCCCTTCGGCTGCGGCGGCGGTGGCGGCGGGTCGAAAGGGAAAAGGAAGGGCGGAGAAGGCGCCAATTTCCCTGGCTGCCAGAGCGGGAGACACGCACGATCCTTGGGCCTCGCTAGTCACCCGAAATTAGACTCCCTCTCGCAGAGTGCTAGAGCTGTAGCTTAAGGACGCGTATTAAGTGCGTACAGGCGGGCTCGAAAAGGTTGTGGGAAAGAATTCGGTAGGCGCTTTTAATGGGGATGCTTTTAAGCTTGTTGCTTTTCCAGATTAGCCTGGTAATTATGTTTGGATTTTTTCCGAAAATGCAACTTCATGTTTCCGCTGTTTTTAGTCTACGAAATTATACTTAGGTCAGATAAGTCATCGATTTTGGCTTTTCTGTTTGAGTGATTCCTAATTTTTTTATTTTCAGTTTTATTTTATTGTAGTAAAAATTAAAAATAACGTTTCGAAAATAACTTAACAGAAATAACTTTATATGCTTCGTTAATTTAAAACCAAGAGAATGTCGTTAAAATCTTGTTAGGAATTATTCAATTTATATTTTGAATAAATTATTATTTTCAAAAATAACTACTATTTTTGGTTTTAATTTACTTTAAATATACTTTGTTAGAAATCATGATTCATTCCATTATTTATTACTTCTTTACCAAGCTCTTTTTATTTTTTAATAAAACAGATTAATTATTCTATAAAGCAAGGAAAAACAAAATATTTTCAACCACGATTTATCACAATAAAAGATAAACACTCATTAATAATTTTGTTTAACATAACCCAACACTTCGTAATTATCATTTTACTAAACCATACATCATGCCGTATTTAAAAAAAAATTCAGTGATAATACTAATAAACTGAGACGACACGCACGACATTCAAAGCAGTAATGCCAGCTTACGGGTGAATAATTTTTTGGTGCGCCAACATTTTCCGACGTACATCATTCTTGAGTCGGTCTGTACCGGGACTACCGATTCATCCTTAAGTCAGATGGTGCTTTTAGACTCGACTTAAGAATGATTTGTATTCGGCTGGCGCGCGCGCGCGCGACGCTCGTCCTCTCATACACTTTGCCGTATTTTTTTCTCTCTCCTCCCACTCGCCGGATGTCCTTCTGTCCTCTACTTGCTCGAAGTGTGCGCGTTCCAACTGTCATCCCGGAGAGACTGGACCGATCGGCCGGGCTTTTTCTTTGCTAATTACCTAAGTATAGAGTAGCGGCTCGTTTATTAGGGAAAACTGCAGGGTCCTAATCCAACGAATTTCTCATTGTCTCGTCCTTCTGTGCCCTGCTAGTATCTCGATTTTCCTTTGTTCGCGGCCGCCTTTTTTCTTCATCATTAAGGCTGAAGGATAATTGGTGTCAGGTGACACTCGGCGCTAGAAGATTGTACCTTATTGCATTTTACGGGAGCAGCTCTACTCTGCCAGCGGCTCTTCTTGCTGGCGTGGCTTATCGTTTGTCTGCGTTGCAAGAACGCGACTCTCTCTCTCTCTCTCTCTCTTTCTCTCTTTTTGCTTTTATGTAAGTACTATGCCTGTCTGCTGTTCCCTTTTTTTCGAGAAAATTCGGTGCAGCTTTTTTCTTCGAGGCGCCTCTTGAAGGCACCCTGAGTAGATCAAGTTTCGACGGCTTTCCATTGTCTTTCACCCTGTAAGTATTCCACCTGACTCTTAATTTAGAATCAGTATAGTCGTTGCCTTTTTTTTTGAAAAATTATATGGTTCGTGTAAAAAATATGGCTTACATTTATTCTTGACATCATTGAATTATGTTTTGACTTTGTTACTCTGGCCATTGTACTAATAATTGAACAAAAATTAAAAAGTTATGTGTATATATTGATTTTATAAAATATATATGCTGTAAATCTGAATAACAAAATAAATATATATATTTATATATTATTATATATTATTATTTGTTGTATATTATCATCATATAATTATAGCAATATTCTACTAAAGATTAGAATTTCATGAATAGAGCATTGAAAAATACCAAACGATGTTATTAACATTTTATTTATAAACATTGAAAGAGAAACATCAGTTCTTTATTTAATCTTTTCTCAGAATAGAATAATTGACAAACAATTGTTTATATTTTTACGCTAAGATTAGCACTTGGTAATCCAGGAGCAGGAATCTTCAAGGATCCACTAAGCGGTACATTGGGCCCTGCTCCAGCTGGACCAAGGTGAAGTTGCGAAGATATCGCTCCAGATGGAGCTGGGGCCGATGCCGGAGGCGCAGCTCCAGGTGGACCAGGTGGTGATGGCGGATGCGCTGCTACAGAAATTTTAGGAGATGGTGGTGGAGGCGGTGGGCCAGGTGGGCCAGGTGGTGGTGGCGGATGCGCTGCTACAGAAATACTAGAAGATGGTGGTGGAGGCGCAGATCCAGGTGGACCATGTGGTGGTGGTGGGTGCGCTGCTACAGAAATACTAGAAGGTGGTGGTAGAGGCGCAGATCCAGGTGGACTAGGTGGTGATTGCGGATGCGCTGCTACAGAAATACTAGAAGCTGGTGCTGGAGGCGATGCTCCAGGTGGACTAGGTGGTGATGGCTGGTGCGCTGCTACAGAAATACTAGAAGATGGTGGTGGAGGCGCAGATCCAGGTGAACTAGGTGGCGATGTTGGATGCGCTGCTGCAGAAGCACCAGCTGGTGGTGATGGAGGCGCAGCTTTATCAGACGACGTGGCTCCCGCCAGATTAAGCGCCGCCATGCGCAAAGCCGGTAGCTGGTTCAGACTCTTAAGAACCTGCTGGAGCTGAGATGTCAGCGACGCCAGCAGCGGCTCTGGCACATCCGTGGTCTGGGCTTTAGGCTGCTGCTGGGCGGCGCTGGCTCCTCCGCCCACTGTCACCGAGAGATTAGGCGTCGGCTGTCGCTCGGCCGCAGCACTGGCCGTTGCGACGTTTTGCGGAGTCGTCGCCGCTGATGATGAGGCAGGGACAGGTGTCGCGCTGACGCTCTCCGAGGCGCTGCAGGTTGCCGCAAGGAGGCTCGCGAAAACGAGGACCTGCTGCTACGGAAAGTCGATGATTATAGAGGTCGAAGTGGCCGACGAGAGGATTAGAGGGCGGAGTTGGCTTTTGGCTTGATTGATTGTGTGTCGAGGTGGGTAGGAATTGGCTTTCGTCAGGTGTAGGGAGGAAGTAAGGAAGTGCCCTTTGTTCGAGTTTTTAGGAGGGATGTATTGGTGAAATGTTGCTGCAATTTTGTTTTCCTTTTGAAAGAATATTTAACTTTTTTTTATAGTAAGATGATAGCTCTAGATTTAATTTCTCTATTTTTGATATTAATTTAACTACTGGTTATACACTTTGTCAAATTAAATTCAGTCTAATTATTGATTCTAATTATTGAGTAGAGGAGAGCGGGACTGGTTGACACACAATTAATAATTTTATTTTATTTCTATCTTCACAGAAAATTCGATTTATGTCTGACAATCATTATGTACATATTAACAATGCTACCACTCACCTACAAAATATCAACTATTACCAAATACTATTATTAAATAGTTCATTATGTATATAATTGAACTTTGAACTCTGTGTGTCAACTAGCCCCGCTCTATTCTTTTTTATAATATATGAATAAAATCAATAATGAGTTATAATTATCGCTTTTGACCATCATATGAAAATTAAACAAGTACCACATGTTGTTAGAGAAATCTAGAGCACGTTAAATAAAGCATCAAACAAGGCTTGCTTTAAATTTTATATATACTATTGAAACTCTTAATTCCCCCTGTTCAAAGGGTATATACATTTTTAAACGAAAATAAATCCTCGAAAAGAAAAAAAATGTAGTGTCGCTCCACGTACCGTAAAATGTGTCTTCATTATCCCTGGGTATTATTTTTTCACTGGTATGAGCGAGCTCTCTCGCTGTTGCTCACGTGCAATTCGAAACTGTAATCACGAAATTCTGTCGTGTGCGGTCGAGGAGACATTATATTTTATTATGCTCGGCAAATGACGTCGTTTTTATAACGTTTTTCTGCACTGCTTGCTCTGCACGGGCACACGCGTAATGTATTTTTGATAGGGAGCATCAGCGGCACTCATAAAAATAAACGAAAAAAAAAACGAATACTTTCGTGACTTTCATTATCTGTATTTGGACGTGGAGGACACGACATTGTAGACACAGAGGGTGATGTAAATGCTGTTGAATTGTAATTTGAAAATGTTTTGAAATAAGGAAATGCTGTTTACGAAATTAAATATTTGCGTTTTAGTCGGAAGAGACATTAGATAGGAAATTTTGCTGACAGTTACATTTGGGCTTATATGATAATGATTTTATACTAATAAAAGCTGAGGTGTTTTAAAGCTTTTAAAAGCCAGTGTAAGCAACTGGTAATAATGGTATCTCTTGCCGACGAAACTTTAGGAGTTCAACTTTTTACAGCTCAAATGAACTTAAAATATTAACATCCACACGCATATACCAGGAAACTTTAGCGCAAACTTCCCCCTCAAAATAATTTGTAACATCCCAGCTCCGCTCTCACATATTCCCTTTCTTTATCACCCTTGTGACTGCATATTTTCCAGGCTTCATTCCTTGAAATCACCCGACTTACCATTACGCCATCAAAAAAAAAAGGAAGAAGAAAAATTGTCAAAGGCTCGCAAGGGTGTACTTGAAGCCGCCTTGAGCCTTGAAACGCGATAATTCCGCGCTCTTCCCCAATTTCTCGTGCGCGCGTATATACATCCACCCTCGACGCGGCGCGCAGGTAGAGCCATGGCTGCGCTCGCAATAAACTCAGCGCGGCGCGCATGAATTGTTAAAGCGCTTCACGGCTATCACGCGCGCAAATCGCTGGCGCGTAGAGTCTCAAAGTCGCAGCGTCGAATGAAAAAAAAATTTAATTTTCTAAAAGGCGCCAGCCTCGTACGTGCCGGCTATTGTTCTCTCTCTTTCTTTCCCTCTTTCTCTTTCTGTCTTGAGGGAGAGAGAGAGAGAGAGGCGATTACACCAGCGCGCGCGCCTGAAATCTTTTAATCCAGCCGAGGTCTTTGTACTCTCGCACTCGAAGGCTCGCACGAGCAGATATATACGATTCAGCCGGCTGAGATAACCGGCTCAGATTGCACGCGAAGAGGGCTGCATGAAACATGTGTGTGTGTGTGTGTGTGCGAGTGCGGTTGCATCTACACAGCTTTCTTTCTCTCTCTCGCGCGCGGCCGAGCGTGAATTATTGATGATCGATATATCGATTAGGGAGGGATACGGCACGGGGAGGGTAAGGCCGCCTCTCTGACCTACCTACGGCTAAGTGCAGAGCGCACATCCCCTTGAACCCTCTGCTCACGTCCCAGAGGCGCTGAAAACGACTGCGCGCGTGCAGTAACAAAGGATCTGTATACACACACACACACACCTATCCGAGAACGTGCACTTGTGCAAATACGAGAAAAATTACCGTATGGAAGAGAGGCCGAGAGAACGCGTAATGTATATCAATATTCGAGCGGTGAGAGGAAAAAATATTGCACGATCGGAGGCGTGATGTGTGTAAAAAAGGAAGAAGGCAAGCGTTTGCGGCCGCGAGGAGGGGCTTTCTTTCTCTCTCTCTCTCTCTTTCGCTTGCTCGCTCTCTCTCTCTCTCTCTCTCTTTCGCTTGCTCGCTCTCTCTCTCTCTCTCTCTCTCACTCCTGCCGATACTTGAGTGCGCAAGGTGGAGATTATAGAGATTTTACGGCCGATTATAACTGTATACCGAAATCGAAGTGGCTAAGATTGGGCTGGGGTTGAGGAGTTTTGCGGGGATTTTCGCGCCAAAGAGGCATCAGGAGATGCGCGAATTGAGGCGTGATTTTGATTGCGATGATACAGTGGATTTTTTTTCATCTTTCAAATTTGCACTCTGCGATTTTTTAACTTACAAACGACTTTAAAGTAGAGAAAATACCTGAATTTAAAAAGTTAATAAATATTCTGATTTTGTTAATACTTTTTTAAAAGCAC
This sequence comes from Eupelmus urozonus, assembly GCA_900480035.1. Lineage (NCBI taxonomy): Eukaryota > Metazoa > Arthropoda > Insecta > Hymenoptera > Eupelmidae > Eupelmus > Eupelmus urozonus. The sequence continues at coordinate 20,944 of UELX01002049.1, forward strand.
ACTTATTAATGTCTTCGAACGTTTCAGAGAAAGCGTCTTTGTAAAAAAATAACGCGCGTTTCAAGAAGCCGTAATCAGCTCCGGCATCTCTAGAAAAAAGAATGTCACCTGTGGCAAGAAGAAAAAAAATTGCCAAATACCGAGTCCCCGAGAGCTGGAAATCTCGCTACCTCAGGCAGCTCGAAAAGACGCCGCATCACTTCCCATTTGCGAAACAGCCAGGCTGGTATCCTCAAATTTACACCGCGCTTACGCAGTCACACATACACACTCGTACCTACTGGCTCGCACGCACACACTGTCTGCAAGTGGAAGATCGTAGCATCCGATAAGCGCATAAATACAATGCCGAGAAATGAAGTTCTTAGCGTAATTTCCTTATCAGATCGCGAAATATCCACCATTATAAGACACTGTACCATATTCCGGCGCACTACATCGAGAATAAATAAAACATTGAAAAAAGGCGATAATAAACGTTTCTCTCTCTCTCTCTCGGCTCCATATATTTAATTAAACGTTCGCAGCGTCCAACACCTATATACTCTCGCGTTTCACACGCGCTCGCTCGAACCAGTTTGCGCACCTCTCTCGCAGGCTGCAGCAGCAGCGCTTACGTAATTCGATTGTGCCTGCCCCTCTCTCTCTCTCTCTCTCTCTCCGGTGCGGTTGCCTCCTCTAACAAGTGTCTCGCTCGGCAGCGGCCGATTATGAAATATGAGCCCGAAAACTCGCTGGCCAAGATAAAAAGGGAAAAATTAACAACCGGCAGTCGTCGCTTATCCGTTAGTTAACGAGGGCCTGCGCGCGCGCACACGCACACACGCACACGAAAATGCCCAGAAGAATCAGATAAATATGCTAACAGCCGCGAAGCTGTCCAGTATCGCGCCTGACTATCGACACGACGCCCCTGCGAGATAGTACTGTGTATATGTGAGAGAGAGAAGGAGAGAAAGAAAGAGAGAGAGAGAGAGAATGTACGGATTCGATCGGGCGTTCGTGTTATTGGCTGCTGTTGCTGCTACCCCCCCCCCCTTGCCGACGATAAGAATCGGCTTTTAAATCGCGACGACGCAACTTTCAGCGAGAGCGCTCCAGAAATAAGAGAGAGACGGGGGGGAGAGGGGGTCCTGCATACGCAGTAGATTTCATTCATGAGCGAATGAATATTTATTGGCCGATTCGGTAAATCACCGGACGCTCGCCGAAAAGCCTTCGCTTATCGTGTGTTTTCTCTGTCCGCACGCAAGAGATTGTTGCCTTTTTACTTTCTCGAGGGAGGGGCCGCCGAATACACGCGAGAGAGAGAGAGACGAGAAAGTCCATTTATTCGAATCGCTATCTCCGCGGCGACACTGGACCCGATGTGTCATACGAGGCGTGCGCGCGGGGCCTTATGCGAGATCTTTTTTTGCCGTTGCTCTTTTCGACTCTATCTCGACGGTCCGCTTGTCGAACATTGTATATATGTGCGTATACATGGTCCAGAGGAGGCAGAAGAAAAAATAGCGGGCGTTATAAATCCTGGTTTTGTTTCGGCTGACTTGTCGTACAAGCGAGCCGCTCTCTCTCCCTCTCTCCTTCTCTCTTTCTCTGCTAGTGCGGAACTCGGTCTTATTTTCGGATTTTTCGTTTTGCCAGCGAACGGGGACCTCGGTCTTTTCGGGACGGAGGAGAGGAAAGCATGTACATTTTTATCGTCGAAGATATGGCCAAGTCGAATGGCTTTGTCGTTTAAGTTAATTATTGACGATTGAGCGCTGGTGTTTTTAATGGTTGGATTATGTGAAGACGTTGTTGGGGATTGAACAAATTGCGTTTTAATTATGTTAGTTAAACTGCCATTATTTAATCAGATAATTTTCAAACCGGTTAAGTCTTATTACTTGTTCAATGGCATACTGTTATGTTTTGTTTGAATAAATACATGTGAGACACTTTTTAAAGTATAATAGTGCTATTGACCATATATCTAAAAGAGTGTAACAAATTATTTTTCAAATAAATTTTTTAAAGCGACATTGTCGATAGAGTATTCTATTTTAAGCAAATGTTTAGTATATACCGAGCTATACATCGAGCTACACAGCTTGGATATTCTGATCCGTAGGTTCATTGGATAATGGAGATCAAATTTCGTGGCAACTACTCTCGGTAAGGTTACTAAATCAATGCCGCTACGTGAGACAAGCTATATTTTGCAGGTAACGAGACAATTTAAGTGCTATCATTGTACGCGCCTTAACCGTATATAAAACCGAACAAAAGAATTCGTACACGCAAATTACGCCGCGGTAATTACCAAAAAAATGCCTCGACTCACGACTGACAGAAACTTGTTCCTCTCAACTGACAGGCAAGACATATCCTAAAACTATTATCGCCGCGCGCTGCCTTAATAATATTCTCCTATGGAAAGTCCATTCTTACGTTCGGTCTCCCTCGAGTGATCGATAAGACAAGTGAAAGTCGCAGCCGGGAGAAGGAAGAAAAAGGCACCCCAATTAAAAGTCCCATCAATTCGGGCCTTGTCAATTACCGGTGACAAATGGATTAGGCCTTCGAATCATTTCCGAAACATCCTCGTGTATTAATGATCTCGCGTGTGCGAGAAAAAAAGGCGAATGCATCTAATATGCCGCCGACAATGAGGTTACTGGAACGCTCGAACGGTAGCGAGTTGATGGATAAGAAAAAAATAATAACGCTCCCATTCAATTCCTAATCGTCTCAATTATTGCGGACCCACGCGCGGGACGATTTTCGCACAACAATGGACTGACTCGGAGGCAGCCTTTTTCTCCTGTGGCTGCTGCTGTAATTTTTGCTGCTAATGTATGGAGCGAGGGTGCAGTTCTTTTCTTTCCTTTTGGGGTGTGGGAAGATTCATTATCGATAATGCGACTTGGCTACTGACAAATTGACGTGTTTCGTTTAATTGTATGATTCACGTCATAAATTTTGTCGACTCTAATAGTATTCGACAAAGTATTAATTTTTTTTTCAATAATTTCAGGTTATTAACTGTACTTTGTATAAAAAATACATATAATAATACATTTTAAAATTCCATTAAAATTATTCGATTATTAAAATTGGAATTTGTACAATTTTTTTTATAACTCAATCTAAAATTAAGGTAAGTGTACCTTCTATGACCGAGAACTTAATACGGCCGAATCACGAAATCTCAACTATGAGAGCGTAATCAGATTAGGTAAAAATTTAGTTACGCCAAATAGTCATCGAACACGACAACGCTTTACTGCAGTAAGTATTCAAATTTCCTCTAAGAAAAAGTTTTAATTTGATGCTTGAATTTTGTTATTGTTCAATTTTTCTGATTTAAATATATTCTATTTTAAATAACTTAATCATTTAAAAATTGTTTTTACTATAACTGTCTTTATATGCTTTCTGTATTTTAATATTATATTCAAAATTCGACCGTATTAAGTATTTAGTTTGACAAAAAGTAACTTTTTTGTTTTTAATTTCAAATATTTATATTGAAATGTATATCTGGTGGTACTTTTTACCACATTTTTTTCACGGATAAGTTAAATTAAGATATTTTACTAAATTCTGATATTTAGGTATTTTAAACTTAATAAAACATTCATTCATCTCATAAAATACATATCATAAACACTTAACTAATTCAAAACTTGGTTTTAAATTTATATCCAGTTCAGTTAATAACATCACCATTCAGCAAAAAGCTAAAATTCCATTAATTCCCATGACTACTCGAATCGCCCAAAATTCTCTACATCATAAAAGTATATTAAACCCGAGCGGCCAGCGGCGCAGCGTCTTCCTCACAAAAGCCCGCGCGAAAAAAGGGATTTATCACAGATTCGAGTCCTTAAAGCGTCAGCAATTGCACTCTGGCCCTCCCTTAGCCAGGCGGCCGAAAAGCGCCGGCGCTTTATCACGCCCTTATATTGCGCCTGCCCTCTGGCCAGCATATAACAGCCGGATAACTTTTTCGCGAAGAGGCGCACCGGCGCTTTATTTTTCTGTCGCAAGCCGCCTTTGCCGGCGCAGCATCATCAATAAGGCGCCCTGTCAGGCCGATATACTTATTATATTTTTCTCTCGCGTGCGGCCGCGTGAGAATTTAATGAAAAAAACGTAAGCCGGGGAACGGGGAAGTGCGCGCAGGAGGATGTGAGGGGAGGGGAAATGCCGAGAGCAGCGTGTGACTGATGTTTCCCTCGTGTGCCTCGCTGATTTTCTGACTTATTGTTCCGCGAGTCCTTACGTGATTCGAGTTGCTTTTTCTGCGATTTAGACGTCGCGATGCGTGATTTATGGCTGTTTTTCGAAATTTCGGCCTGGATTTTTCCTGGCCGTTGGACGATTTATCAGAGCGGAGGGTTGCTTTTTGAACAGAGTATCGTCGTTACTTTTAAAACTTGCAAAAAATTAATTTTAAAAAAATTTATCAAACTTACGATCAACAATAAGTCAAATACTCGCCGAGACATCCAACAATAAGTATTAAAAGAGGGAATCGAGAAAAAGAGAAAAAGTGGAGCCAGCGAGCTAAGGAAAAGGCGCCACGTAGACCGGAAAGTCCTTTTTTTCCCGTCCGTCCTCCCCCGGCGAGCTCGCAAGAGCAGAACAATACCCTCAAAGGAAATCGCGAATAAATCGAATTCCCGAAGAAATAGAACGTGGGACGCGTCGCTCGCAGCAAAGTAAAACTTTCGTCCGTCTGCGAATCTCCGGTGCGTATCTGCGCTCCGAGATATAAGCAAACGAGCCAGAAACTCTCTTTCTCCGTGAGAGTGAGAGAGAGAGAGAGAGGGAGAAAAAAAAGGGCAAACAGCAGCAGCAGCAGCAGAAGCGGCAGTGGAATCTCACGTGCACTCGCGAGCTGCAACGTGCTAAGGCGTATTATATAGGTAGGATGCGCCGCAGCATGTGCCATCTCGATGGCCATCTATACCGGACCGCGCGAGCGCGCGCGAGGTCCAGAAGAAAGAGAGAAGATAGATGCCAAGAGCGGATAGTAGCGAGGTGGGGAAATTCGAGGGCGAGATAAGCCGGGGGAGGATGGAGCGAGATGCTGGGTGAGATTAGGGGGAGAGAGGAAGATGGGCGAGATCGACGCGAGCTTTAAATAACAATAATTAAAAGATATAAGTTTTTAAAGAGGAGGCTGGATGTGGGGTGAGGAGGGGGTGGCTCGTTTGGTGTGATCGATTGTTTTCGGATGTTTGTTGAATAGATGCTGGGGATGGGAGTAGGCAAATTTAATTGGTACGGGTTTTAGTTGTGCAAATTAGTTGTATTAGTTTTGTTTATATGTTGTGACATGATTTGTGGTAAAAAGTTGATGATTTATTGCAAAGTTGATATTTCAGTAAATTAACAGATGTAAGTAAACCGGCTCTATTGTAAAAGATTGAGGTATGCAATTTATTACCATCAAAATAAAAATATTTCGGTAATATTTTTCTATCTATTTTATAATCTAAAATTGTTATTATATCCAATTTTAAAAGTTTGATTTATATAAATTTTCTATTAAAAGAAAGTTTGTTTACTAAATTTTGATATAATGATTACAATTATCTAAACTAATGCAAAAATTCTTTAGTATGAATAAAACAGCTTTTGAATCATTACATTTTCCCATTAGCCATCATCTGTAGTATAACATTCACATACATATTAAAGATCACATTCATTAAGTTAAAAAAGAATCAACTCCAACGATTTATAACATAATCTTCATATATATAAAAAAAAAAAAAAATCGTCATATTTAAAGTCCAACTTTTCAAAACCTATTTAGTTTCAATTTCTCACAAAAACGAACGGACCCACACACAGAGACTTACCAGAGTACGCAGGAAAGTACTTTGCCGTCGATTCTCAAAGCCATGCGCCATTATCCCGCGCGAAATAAACAGGAAACGAAATTTACGAAACGAACTTTCGTCTCTCTCTCTCTCTCTTTTTCTGAGCAACAAAAAAAGCAGGAAAGCCAGAGAAGAAAATAGAGAGCAGCCGAGAGAAAGAGAGGAAAAATCGTCTCAAACGCTCGATTTCCCAAAAGATTTCATGCCGAGCACTAAAGCCATTCGCGATAACACGCGCGAAAATATACGTACGCTACTGCGTATATATACCTTCGCCTCGGCAACCAGATCAAGAAGGCGATGCGCGCACCGAGAGAAACTAGAGGAGGACGCTCGAAAGAGAGAGAGAGAGAGAGAGAGAGAATGAGAGGAGAAGAAGCAAGGCAACGCACGAGAAAGAGAGAAAGCTGTACCTTGACTTAGGTGGGCCTTGAGAAGAAGGCAGTGCGCTGGAGCGCGTGCATGCACCGGTGAATGCGCGCGCTCGCAAGTTCAATGTGCTCTCTCTCTCTCTCTCTCCTTCTCTCTTGTGGTGACGCGCCCCTTCTCTTTCTCGGCCAATTCCACCGGGAAATACAGTGGAGAGCGCGCGGACCAGTTACCGGGGCATCGAGACGAGCGAAAACGAGACGGAAAAACGTTGGGAGAGCGAACGAAAGAGAGAAGAGAGCTTGGATATCTGTGTGTCCAGCGCAGAAATGGGATGTGCGTGTGGGAAGAGAGAGAGAGAGAGAGGGGCTTTAATCTTATGCTTTATTTATACGTCATACCCTGGAAATTCAGATGTGGTGCATGCGAGAGAGGAAGAAGTCGCTTGGAAAAGTAATTTTTCTTACTGCGCTGCGCTGCGGAGATAATCCAATTCTGGAGCTGTACTTTTTTTACAAATCGACTTGAAAGAATCTTGATGTATACGCGCGCGTATGTGCATTTTTCTTTCTAATGAAATTGAACGGCAGATTCGAACGCTCGTATACGGTTCTTGCTTAGCGTTTAAGCCTGCCTCGATAATGTGGCAAGCGCGCCGGGGGGTGCTATAAAGTCGCTAACGACATATTATTCTAATTGTGTTAATTTGGCGATATTTATGGGGCAAATTAGTAACGAGCTAGTTAGCAGCGCGCGGGGATAGGCTATTAGCCCGATAAAGCCGATCCCCGGGCATTACCTAACCGAACGTCGATCAGATAGTGGATCAATTAAGCAGAAATTAACCAAATTGATCGCTGGCAATAGCCAGGCCCGAAGCCAGCGGCTTTCACTGACATGTTATTTGGGCGCGATTAGCTGTCGTTTCGGTGTTATGCCAGTGCGCCTGCGCTCAGTATCTGCATCGGCACTTGCTTAACGCGTAAGCGATCATTTCTTTTTACCTTTGAAAGAGTTGAACTTAATGATTTTCCTCGCTTCTTATCTTGCAGATAGCTAATTACCGGATCGGCTGAAATAGAAATTTATCGTATCATGTATGCAAATTGCAAAGACAAGAGATTATTTAATCAATATCAATATGGGAATTTCGTTTTAGATATATAAATAGCTGTTTTAAAATAATTTCTACCTAATTTTTATCTAAAGTTGTCAGTTTGTAGTTGTTTACCGTATTCAGTTGAAATAATTAGTTATGAGTTAAATAAATAAATTTGTAATATCTAGATTTTCAGAATTCCATTCACCTCTGCTTTCTATGTATTGACTGGTAAGAATTAGCAAGCAAAAGATTTCTTAGAAGCGATCCAGGTCACGTTTGAATAAACAATGATTGAAGTCTCGGAAAAAAGAATTCAATAAATAACATTATCCATAATTAAAAAGATGCAATAACTGAACTATAAGTAAATCTTTCTTTCAAAGAAAAAATAAATCAATCCAACCTCTCTATTTAATTCAAAAATCTATAAAAAGAAAAAGCGCCAGCGTGACATTTTTCAACCCTTCCAGCACAGACAGAAGAATCGCCAGGAAAATCGTACACCTGGAACACATCCAAAGCTCGATCTGCGCGCAGCAGCAGCAACGCAAGGATGACGCGCACAGAACCTCGCGCGGCCTTGGTTTTCCCCCCTCTCCCTTAAGCTTGTCCGATCTTTGCAGACAAACGATCGTCTCTCCCCGAGCGCTGCACTGATTGTCGAGTGCAGCTCGCGCGCGAGATCGAATACGGTCTTGTCGGACTCGCTGCAAAAGAGGGAGAGGGGGAGAGAGCGACCTTTTGAAGAGCGCGCGGCACGTATATAGCGCATGCGCGGGCGATCGCTGATTTATGCGCTGAAATTGTTACTTTCTTGTAATCTCCTAAATAGGCTATAAAGTGCCCGCGAGCGATAAATCTATTCCGCCGCGGCTTTATGCCCGGCCGTATAACCGTATCGCGGCTCTTCTCTTTATGCCAGCGCGCGCGCGCGCGAGCCTTTATCGATCGGTATATTCGTCCCGCTCCCATTATCAATTTGTCGCCGCGTCGAATTATCCAACTGCTTATTTTCGAGACGGAGGAAGAGAGAGGAGTTATAATGGCCGATCGGCAGAACGTGCTCAGTCATGGATGAAACTCGGGCTTTATTGCCGGGATAATCTTCATCCTCGGCTCGATGGGATTTCGATGCTCTTTACCTTTTTGCGTCCAGGGCTCACGTAGGGTACTCAAGATGCGGACATTCTTTTTTTTCACGGGGCTCTACTTGTTTTTCGCGTGTAACGGAAGTGCGCGCGCTATCGTCGGGAGAATCGCAGGTGAAACGGCAGCGGCAGCTTTTCCGCAAACGCGCTAATGTTCGCTCTTTCGCGCTGTTATGGACTTCAGCGATAGCTTCATCTTTGGAAGAATTACAGGCTCGGGCTGGCTCCATTAGCTTCAAAACTGATAACCGGCCAATAAAGTTTTACTGGTTAACAAAGTAACGCCAGCGATGCCCGAGTGCTTTATCACTTTTCAATCTTGTAACCGGTACTTCTTTTTTTTTTACCCCCAGCTGCCTTTATAGAACGTCCTTATCAATTTTAGATTTCCACGCTGCCGCTGTCCAATAATTGCAGCTGTAACAGAAAATAACGAGCGATCCGTTACCGTGGCCGACATTGATCCCATTTTCAAAACGATCCGTTCATGGATCGTTAAAATACATACTCGCTTCACTTAGCAAAACTCAATGTCAGAGTTACAACCGAATACTTGTACAGCTGCAACAATGGCACGTGCCACATTAAAGTAATACCGCTCGATATAGCAGCAATGAAATAATTAATTCCCCGAAGCAAGGTATAGTCGAAACGCTATAAGACACGGCTGTCGGCCAGCTGAGCCGTCCAATTGTCCCCGATACCGAGATACATCCGCGTAAAGTAATTTCACGCTACGGACTTCCTGAAATCGAACTGCGCAGTTTACACCCTGACAGCTTACACACGCACCTAGCTGCAAGCCCATATCGAGACTCCCTACCTATACACGCGCATTATACACCTCGTACAGTCGCGCAGGCTAATGCAAAAGAGCATAGTCTTATTCAGAGAGAGAGAGAGAGAGTCTCCTTGCCGTCCATTAAAGATAATTGCAGCCCTTTCTCCGAGTATTACACGCGCAGCTCGTAAGTGTCCATAAATATTGATCTTGCAATCATCCTATAAGCATTCTGCGGGTCGTCCACCTCGTCGCGCCGGTGGCTTTTTACTCGCGCGCGCGAGCACGTAATGATACTACCGTAAACCAAACATATGTAGGCCATTGAAAAGTATACTCAAGGAGAGAGGGAACGCCAGCGCACTTTCATTCACATAAAGATTCAGCGAGCGCGCGTGCCAAGTGTATGTATACGTTTCTCTCTGTATATACACACTCGTGGCTTTCTGTCTGTGTTGGTCTGTCGTTTGCGCTGTGAGTTTCATGCGTACAGCACGTTATGTACGTTTGATGGCTTAATTAAGCCGTAAGGGGCTGTGTATATGAGTGTACGCTCGCGGTGGGCATTCGCGATCAAAGTTCGCGGAAGGCGAGAGGCCGGCGGGAGCTTTAATTTTCGATCGCTAAAGTTATGAGGGACGGGCTTTTCTTTGCTGGGCCGAATTTCGTGGCCGTGGGAGCGTTTGATGTGGCTGTTTAAACGAGCTGATGCTTCAAGGTTTATGCCTGAAAGTTGATGCATTTGGGCTGAATGTTGTAAAGATATAATTTAGGAATTTATCAAGTATATATATTCAATTCTGTTACTGCAAAAATATCGGTGGATTTTAAATAAATACTATTAATATCTATATATTATTTTGATTTATTATTAATTTTATAAAGTCTTATCAAATATCATTATATTACTTGAAATCAACATTATCAAAAAGTTTGGCCAGATTTATCGAGATTTTGTCGATAGCTCGTTCAGGGCAATGGCAAGATCTTATTAAATCTGGTATAAAGCTTTAGATGTATTGTTTAGAGATTTGGAGATATTAGAAATCCTTGCTCCTCCTTTTAGGTGAACGTGTGACAATATTCTAGTCAAAATTTGTATAGGCTTGCCAGTGGTAAATCACAGTGGTTAATCACATACTGCTCACACATATCATTTTATTTTCACGCAGCTAAATTTCTAAATACAATGAATTTCTCTACAGTGGTTCACATCATTAAAACTTACCACTTACCATCGTTTTCAAACTCAAAATTTAATTTTAATTGTTCTTCTTGTCCTTATATCTTATTATTTTTATCTAATTGAGGTCGCTGGGAATTTATCCCTAATCAAAGTTGTTTTGATTTAATAAGTTCTTCTAATTACATAAAAAAGAAACACACATACGTGTGCGCCCGTGCATATATATATTTATATATATAAAATACGTGATGAATGGCTTAGTTCCGTGAACGAAGGCCAAGCTTGCTTGCGCTTGCACTTCACGGCTTAACGAAGCTGTCAAACGAGGGGCCAATCTTTCTTCTTCTCTATGACAAGTAGAATATGAGAGCAATATCCCAGAGCTCGTTAACTCCTCTAATTACAAAATTACAATTTCTAAATTAAATGCGAATGTACACACACGCGCTCGGGCGCCTATTAACCCTCCCGCTCGAATCCATTTTCCTTCAACGTCACATTCTCACGTGCTTTCTCCCAACTGTCTTATCTCCTTGCCTCCCTCCCACTTCTCCAACAGTAAAATAAAACCAAAGTGACTGTTAGCGCCAATGAGAAACCATCTAATACAAATAACGCATAATAAAATCGTAAAAAAGCCCCGCCACCCTCCGAACGTTTATTCTTCCTCTCCCTCTCTCCTCCTTCTCCATCTCGCGAGCGAACGCTCATTCTAAATTATCATTTCGCCGGCGAAGAGAACGAGGCACATCAGTTCAGACTGCTCGCAGAAGAGCTCAAGCCTCGCGCAGTATGAAGACTCTCTCTCTCTCTCTCTCTCTCGGTCTCTCGTATTTCCGGCACAGGCACGTCGTCCCATTACCGTGCATTTAAAGAGGAACGTGCGCGGCCGTTTAAAAAATTTATGCCCGTCTCCCCCCCGCGTACTGCCTTAAAACCCTGCCGCGAGAGATGGATACAGAGTATCTAGACGATATTGCGAGGGAGATGGTTCTCTATATTTCCGACGATTCGCGCGAGCCTAAGCCCCGGCGTATAGGCCATCGATTTTTATCCAGCCTGTACGGCCTGGATATCGCGTTCGTTGCACCGCTTAGGCCTGTATCTCACTGTCTTATAGAGCTTCGACGATTACCTTTCGGTTTCATTGCTCTGGACGTACTTCGCTCGGCTCTTGATTTTCTTTCCTCTCCCGCGCGAAGATAGCCGGAGACTGGATGTATTCGCTGTGAGGATCACGTAACCGGGGATTCCACGGATTTTTCTATGAAAATGGAAATGTATAAGGGTTTCGCGTGTGTAATTCGGGAGCGGAACAAAATTTTAAGGGCGACGATCGATTGAAACGGCGAAGATAAGAAGACCGAGGGTATTGGAAGGAATCGAGGACCGCGGGAATGGCGAAGCTAGGGGAGGTAGTTATTTTAACTTTTGCAATTCGGAGGGGATTCTTTCAGCGGGCTCGTTTTTTGAAATTGTTTAAACGCCTTTCGTCTTCGATTGCCGCGAGCCGGAGATTTATCGTGGGCAATAAAAGCGCTAGGTTGGTATTAGCCGGAAAATTATTACTCAATTTGTGAAAGTCACCGGGTAATGATTTAAGGCGACGTTAAATGTTATGGTGCTTAAAATGGATAAACAACTGACAATGTGATTACTGGTTTCGCCAGCAATAATGAAATTTTCCGTGCCAATACGGTGTTGTTAAATTTACGTTAAAGAAAATACTTTCGTACAGCCGTCAATATTCTCCCAAGCGTGTAAGACAACGTTTAGTCCATAACTTAAAATTCATAAACAAATCATTCACAGAAAAAAAGTCATCCGATCTCAATGACAAAGTCCTTCGCAGAGCGCAGAAGAGCGGAAGCATAGTTATAGAACAGGAAAACTCCTACGCTCCTCGGCGCGATCTATCGATCCTCGTCGTTCGCGCGCAAACAAACGAGGCCACTTTGTCGTGCAAACAGCCAGAGTCGTTCTCGAATTCCGCGATAGATCCATCAAATACTTTCCGTGCGGGACAGATATTACACGCCCCCGCGCAGCGGGTCAAGACGGCCCCCCTGCATGCATGCGAGCCTTTAAAGTGTTCGATCTGATAGAGCGGGGCAGTATACTTCTTCCGAGTAAGTGATTTCCGTGCTCTCCCGCGAAATTTAATTGCGTTTCCTGATGGGGGTGGAGAAAGTGTACTTCGGCGGTGTGATATTGACTGATGTAGACAATGGAACGAGGAGAGAGGCGATAGATGAGGATGGGATGTTGAAAAGATGCTGATTTTTTCGTGATTGATCGGATGATGTTGTAATGAAAATTTTTCATCTAAGTTAAGGATATTTAAGTTAAGTACTTAATGTTTTATCCATAAGCGCATAGCAATATTGTAATTAATGAAATGAATTAAAAAAATAAAAAAAAAATAGTGTTTAAATATACCTGTAAGTAAATTATTTAGTTTATTCAAATTTTGTCTACTTCTCCTTTTCAGAAAATATTTATTTCTTGTTATTTATACAATTTCGATATTTCAGTCATACAACGTGTTTGTAGAAATATTTGTATGTTTTATATATTTAATGAATTTGAATAGTAATTTGAAGTTTAATACTAATTATGTATAAATTACAGATTAAATTAATTACTACATAATCTGATAAGCTTTTGAAATTAATTTAGTATACTGATTCAATAAATGATTGTTTATTTGGATCAGATATTATGAGTATAATTATAATTTCATATTTTCTAAATACCAAGGTAATTATAAAAGAATACAAGAACAAACAACTAAGCGTAAGTACTTACTCGACAACAATGAAAGTATACTATTTTAAACTTGTATAATTCACATGTATACTTTATATCCTAACTGACTTGATCTATTTAAAATGGAAAAAATTTTCTCACTCTATAATATATATTATCCATTCTTCTTTTAAAGTATTTGTTTTCAATAATATTAATCACTGATATAACTCAGTAAACTATGATTATGGGAATACGTAAAAACCACTAGGAAAGGGGTAGTTCTAGTTCAGCAGTACAATTACAATAGACGACTACCGATGAATATTTTTGTAGTTATAAGCAGGAAATATATATGCGATAAAAAGACCTGAAAATTGTTGGCTATTTATATTATGTTTTATTTTGAGGTATTTACGTTAAAAAAATCACATTATATCGAAGATAAAATATAAAAGTTTATGTCAGTGTTATAATAGCGAAATCAATTAGAATTTAAGAGAGCCAATCAGGAACTAAGTTGTTATATTTTATTGGAATATTTTTGGTTTTTAGACTTTTGATTAATATTATCAAGTTAACTACCTTTTAATATTTTTCTATTACAGAATGAATCATCGCATATCAGATAATAAAAATTCTGAAATTATGCACGCCTTTTAGATAGCTTACTTTACGATTCAACAAAAATTTTTATTGGATATGAAATTTACATAATATTTGATGAGTCTGCTGTTATATCTTCCGCGTTATGTCCACTGAGACAAGGAATCTCGTGCTACATACTATGTAAGTATATGTCTATAAAAAATTCAATGATCAATTTTATAAGGGTTCATAGACACTTAATATCTCTGTGACTGAATAAATAACTGACGAGTATATAAGATTTTCAGGAATGTTTACTAATGGATAAAAAGACTTAATAATATTCATGAGCAGTTGAAAAGGCGACTTAATCTTTTGATTACAGAATGAGGTTTTGAAAGTCTATGTTATTTTGGAACATTTGTATACTTGTTTTTGCAAAATATTAAAGGGCGCGGCAGCGCCCTTGATGGCAAGTATGCGCAGCGATCTTTTGGGCGCCCGTGCCTTATATACATCA